>CM046790.1:785000-801442 GCA_025617405.1 Perca schrenkii | reverse complement strand
GCTCAGTAGCTAGGTAAGACTACATGCTCAGTAGCTAGGTAAGGACTACATGCTCAGTAGCTAGGTAAGACTACATGCTCAGTAGCTAGGTAAGGACTACATGCTCAGTAGCTAGGTAAGACTACATGCTCAGTAGCTAGGTAAGGACTACATGCTCAGTAGCTAGGTAAGACTACATGCTCAGTAGCTAGGTAAGACTACATGCTCAGTAGCTAGGTAAGGACTACATGTAAGGACTACATGTTCAGTAGCTAGGTAAGACTACATGCTCAGTAGCTAGGTAAGACTACATGCTCAGTAGCTAGGTAAGGACTACATGTAAGGACTACATGTTCAGTAGCTAGGTAAGACTACATGCTCAGTAGCTAGGTAAGGACTACGTGCTCAGTAGCTAGGTAAGACTACATGCTCAGTAGCTAGGTAAGACTACATGCTCAGTAGCTAGGTAAGGACTACATGCTCAGTAGCTAGGTAAGACTACATGCTCAGTAGCTAGGTAAGGACTACTTGAGCTAGCTAGCTGTTTCTCCAACTTCAGTCAGTACAAGGCAGGATTAGCTGGGAGACTTCTTCTAAACGAGGGCACACTTCACACTTAGCGTGGAATACCTGCAGAACAGGGACATGGAAGTAGTTTAGGGAGATTAGGGTGAACTAGTGTGTGTTGTAGCAGTGTTTTGTAATTGAGAACGAGCTAGCATGCTAACGGTTAGCCCCCTAGCCCTCTGGTTTCAGCTAGTGACGTGGAAAGCCGTGCAGATGTTAACCAGCTCACCAGGAGAATGAAGGCAGGACACATTCAGAAACCAGATCTCACTCAGAACACCATGGATGGATTGTTTTCAAAGTTTGTATGTGTGTGGAAGCACCAGAGACACAAAATAACACCCCAAATCCCAGAAAAAGTGATTTGTTTTTCATAATATGGGCACTTTAATGACTTTCTGTAATTCATTTTTAGTGTTACTGGTCCACCTTTCCCATGTGGGAATCATCCAATTGCATAACCATGCATACATAAACCATGCACCATTCATAACCATTCATATAAGTACTAGAAGCATAGGCTTTACAACCCTCCCAACATTCAAAACTAAAAAATGCAACCCCCCAAAATATTTAATAATAATTTCCTTTACATAAATAAAGACATTTGCACCATAACATGATGCAGAAAAGGTCCAAATTGTTGCAGAAAAATTAATCAGAATGCCGGCAATGAAGTGTGTGATGTTCATAATGTTGCTCTAAAGTGGAGATCTCAAAGTAATGCAAAGACTGCACACAATGCAGAAGACAATAAACCATCCAAGTTTGTTTATGCCTTGACCCTTTGTTTTTTTCTGGCTCATCTTTTGTCCTCACGCTTCAACCAGGAGAGTTTGAAGTCCAACTGTCACATACAGAAACACATGTAGGGAAACTCAGCGTGTGTATTTATTTAAAATAGGGACAGTGCATATTAATGAACATTTATGTACAAAAGTACAGCCAGTGGCTAGTTTACATATTTAGTGCTGTCTGCATGTGTGTGTGTGTGTGTGTGTGTGTGTTTGTGTGTGTGTGTCTGCATGTCTGTGTGTCTGTGTGTGTGTGTGTCTGTGTGTGTTTGTCTCCATGTCTATGTGTTTGTGTGTGTTTGTGTGTGTGTGTGTGTGTGTCTGCGTGTCTGTTAATCCACACCTCTTAATAGGCCTACTAGCACTACAACTAGAACTGGTCATCACATCAGTACAACAGGCTCATTGGCTGCCACATATTTAATTTATTTATTTACTCAAGCGCCCGAGAGCATAATCAGGTTCATTTGAACAACATTTCCAGAGCAATGGAGTATTAAACAAGTCCTCAAAAAGTAGGCTATGTGAGTTTATCCTCTTTAACAGCACATCTGCAAAACATTTCAGAAATGCGAGATCAAGAAACTAACTGGAAATTAAAATAATAATGGGCCTTATTCATTACATTTATAAATGAAGGTTAAAAAACCTATTATTTTATATTTTATTTTGCTTTTCCATGGACCACCTGCAGTACCCTCACGGACCACTGCACTTTTGCTGCATAAATTGCCGATTTCCGCGCAAAATATGTGGGGCTTGCATGATTTCATAATCCCCACATTTTTGTTGCAAAAAAGTCCCGTAATCCATTTTAGCAGAAAGTTGAAAAGTATTTTTCATCAAACCGCAATTCTTGCAAGTTCCCGCAATTTCATTGCATAAAATTGAATAAATATCCTGCATATTCCATCCCATTTTTTAAGAAAACATGCCGCATAATCAAGGATTTTTGCCCGCAACAATCACAAAAACAATTTCTGGAAGGACTGACTTATGGAGAAAATGTACAGGAATTTTTACTTCCAGGACCACACTAAAACATTAAAGCATGAACACATGTCCTACAGGCAACAAATACCACCATGAACCTGAAACTTAGCATAATATACCTTTAATATGACTTTTAATATATAATAAAGAGTAATCTCATTTATTTGACATGAAAATGACACTGTGTGTTAAATTAAAAACTGTAACATTACAGCCTGTCTGTCAGCCTGCGCCTTGGTCTGCTGGTTACACCCCGTGTGAGGCGACATTACCATCAGCACAACCTATTGATCTGTGTGCGTTATCATTTGTCAGGGCGGCAGGTTGCATTGGTAAGGTGTCAGGATTGGCTGCAGTAGCTGCTGGCTATCGATCTGGCCTTCTAACTGAATATACACACTCCTGGGTATTGATAACAGAGAGTTATAATTTGATACAACAGAGGTGGGTATCAATCTGTGAATCTCATGATGTTAATCAAGCAGAAAGACATAATGATAAATGTAATGGGAGGGGAGTATTGACAAGTAGTCTTTAGGTTCAACAAGGTGAGGTCAATTGAGAGGCGGTGGCAGTCACCACAGGACAGCAGGAGTCATCCCTATGCTGCTGGGACTTCTGTTTCTGGTCCTGGTGCTGTACAATAAGTACATCATCTCTGTGACAAACATGACATCAAGCAGCACTGTGGCCCGATGGTTAGCACTGTGGCCCGATGGTTAGCACTGTGGCCCGATGGTTAGCACTGTGGCCCGATGGTTAGCACTGTGGCCCGATGGTTAGCACTGTGGCCCGATGGTTAGCACTGTGCCCCGATGGTTAGCACTGTGGCCCTATGGTTAGCACTGTGGCCCGATGGTTAGCACTGTGGCCCTATGGTTAGCACTGTGGCCCGATGGTTAGCACTGTGGCCCGATGGTTAGCACTGTGGCCCGATGGTTAGCACTGTGGCCCGATGGTTAGCACTGTGCCCCGATGGTTAGCACTGTGGCCCTATGGTTAGCACTGTGGCCCGATGGTTAGCACTGTGGCCCGATGGTTAGCACTGTGGCCCGATGGTTAGCACTGTGGCCCTATAGTTAGCAATCTGGCCCGATGGTTAGCACTGTGGCCCGATGGTTAGCACTGTGGCCCGATGGTTAGCACTGTAGCCCAATGGTTAGCACTGTGGCCCGATGGTTAGCACTGTGGCCCGATGGTTAGCACTGTAGCCCAATGGTTAGCACTGTAGCCCAATGGTTAGCACTGTGGCCCTATAGTTAGCAATCTGGCCCAATGGTTAGCACTGTGGCCCGATGGTTAGCACTGTGGCCCGATGGTTAGCACTGTAGCCCAATGGTTAGCACTGTGGCCCTATAGTTAGCAATCTGGCCCGATGGTTAGCACTGTGGCCCGATGGTTAGCACTGTGGCCCGATGGTTAGCACTGTGGCCCGATGGTTAGCACTGTGGCCCGATGGTTAGCACTGTGGCCCAGTGGTTAGCACTGTGGCCCGATGGTTAGCACTGTGGCCCGATGGTTAGCACTGTGGCCCAATGGTTAGCACTGTAGCCCGATGGTTAGCAAATAAATAACATAAATATGAATGAAATAAATTAACTATGAACAGAAACATACACATTTTCACTTTTCTTATTTCTCAAAAAAAATACCAATCTTGGTAGAAAAAGGTAAAAGGAAAAAAAAAAAACTAATACATCATAACAATGTTATGTTTGGACCCTTTTTGTAGAAGTAAACATGTAACACTTCACTGAAGCAAAAACAAGAGGTCATAAAGATCAGAATAAACTAGGATTTCCTAGTTTATTCTGAAAGACAGTTGTTCCCTGAGAAAATGAACTTGGCTGTGTCGCACGTCGACGCTCATTGGCTCGTCTCCTGTCATGTGACATGGGCCAGCTCAATATGCCACCAGGTACGGGGGTGTCCCGGCACATAGTAATTTAAGTAAGTAATCTAAAACAGCTGAAAGTGATGCATACACCCACAATCATTATTTTTTAGTTTATATCGATACTTTTTTAAGGAAATCAATGCCAAATGAGTAGCGTGAGTATATCGATATATCGATACCACAGGATCGATACGCCCATCCCTACTGGCAGCAGCATTGACATCAATGCTTGGATCTGATTGGATGAGCTACTTGGTGGGATCGAGCCTTTCATTCACCATAAAAGAACTCAACCCAGTGAGTTTACCAGAGAGAGCTAGCTTGGAGCTTTGTTGCCCTCCTCAGTAGGCTGTGTCTTTTTGTTGGCTTGCTAGCTTGTCAGCCGTTAGCTCGCTATAGTGACAGAAGTTGACCAACTTGCCCTGCGAATATTTCCTACATCACCTTTTTTTTTTTGCTACTGTCAAATTTAACTTAACACTTCCTGCTGTGTTTCACATTAAAAATATACCAACAAAATGTAGGGATTATGCCGCTAAAATTGCTGGAATGGGAAATATCTGTGCAGGAAGTGTTGACCATCTGAAAGCATAAAAACATAAATAAATAAAAGCAAAGCATAAATAATTATGAAACACACACGCACACACACACGCACAGACACACACACGCGCACAGACACACACACACACACACACACACACACACACACACACACACACACACACACACACACACACACACACACACACACACACACACACAGGTTTGTGGCACTATCTTTGTGGGGACCCGTCAATGACATAATGCATTCCCTAGCCCCTTACCCTCACCTTAACCATAACCTAATTCTAACCCTAATCCTAAAACCAAGTCTTAACCCTCATACAGCCCTTTAAACTTGGGGGGTCCAGCATTTTGGCCCCACAAGTATACTGGACTCCCGGTTTTTGGACCCCACGAATATAGTTAAACACACACACACACACACACACACACACACACACACACGCAGACACACAGACACACACACACACACACACACACACACACACACACACACACACACACACGCAGACACACAGACACACAGATACACAGACACACACACACACACACACACACACACACACACACACACACACACACACACACACACACACACACACACACACACTACACACACACACATCAACATAGAAGTTCCAAGTGCTTTACATGAAAAGCCATTAGGACAAGATCCAAATGAAAAGATAAAAGGCATATATTGGATTTAAAAAGAGTAAAATAAAATTATAATACGTAAAATAAAGGTTACAGTGCAGTGAAAGATATAAATAAATAGTTTAACATTTCCTACTTCCGGTCCAATGGGACCTTATCTTTCGAAAAAATATCAACGAGAGTCAATGGAGAGATAATAATTATTTTTTGATCCAGTTTGAATTGAGCCCTGGATTACAAATATGATGTTCGTCAATTTAAAACATTATTTTTCAACCGAAGAAAATCTCAGTTTATTGTTAAACTGTTGAAGTATAAGACTGTGAAAATATGTAATCAGAAAGACTACAACCTTCATGGATGACGTCTCTCTGAAGCTACGATGTCTGTGTGTATGGTACCAGGATGTAACGTTACTCTAATGAGCAGAGGATCTCTCTCGTTCTTTAGCTTCTCTGCTGAGAACACCTGACTGGATAAAACACAGCAGGTAAGATAACGTTACAGGTGTTGTGGAACAGAGCTAAGCTAGCTAGCTAGCGAGTAAGCCGAGCATCAAGCTAGTTGACGTAGATTGTGTGAAACGGGAGATGTAGTCCACTGAGAGATGTAGTCCACTGGGAGATGTAGTCCACTGAGCGGTCTCACACTAAACTAAGTGGTACTACGACAAACCTACGGCTAACTGAGACTTTCTTCGGTTGAAAAATTATCTTTTAAATTGAAGAACATCATATTTGTAATCCATGGCTCAATTCAAACGGGATCAAAACATAATTTGCCTCTCCCCGTTCACTACCGTTCATATTTTTACTGACTTAAGGTCCCATGAGGTCCACCGGAAGGGGCGGGACTTCGGCTCTCTATAGTTCTGCATGTTGTATGCTTTGGATGAGATTGTGAAATAATGCTTCATCCTGGTAATTGATACAGCTTTGCTTCTTTATGCCACAAAACAAATACAACAAGAAAGCCTATTGTGATTTGTTCTTGACTTTAGAAACCTCTAGTTTCACTAATACAAAATATTGAATATGTCTTGCCTGAGAAAACACATTCCAATTAATAATTATTTATGAAAAATAAATATAATCTCTGAATTCACAAAACCGTACAGCATTTTTCCAGCTGCATGAGTAGTGAATAAGCAGACAGTTCCAACACAGAGTCTCCACTGTTGATTACATGAAACAAAAACTGGTCACTGCTACTTCTTATTCATTCCTAAACTAACTTTGTCCCCTTACTTCCTGCTTTGCTCCCGTGGAGGAAAAGAATGTGATGCTACTAGAGGGCGCAGCCACTTCTGTATACATATCATTATGAGTCATAATTGCTACTCATAACTGTTTTTCTGGGGAGGACAGTCTCCAGGAAACATTCTTTAAGATGAAAATGTAAGCAAACAGGATCAAATATGAGGAAACACTACAAGACTAAAGAACTTTTTCCATCAGAAGTATAGAACAAATGAACATGCACTTAAGACAAAAGGCCATTTTCTTAATGGTGTGACAAACCTGCAGACTATTTTGTAGACTACATATAGTACATTTGCAAACACACACACGCAAAAAAATCCCAAACAGTTTTTTTTTACAGTTTTTTCCGATTGCTAAACGACAGCAGCAGTTCATGTGTACCAGACTCTAGTTCGTTTTTCATCGCTTGAACACAGTTTTCAAAACTCTACACACTTATCCCATGCCTTTAACCACAACGTGCACAACACTGTAGATTTACAGCACTTTGTTCAAATGCTTACACACTGCTGTCAAAACTGTTAACCACACATTAAAAACAGAATAGATTTCAGTCTGGTGCCTGTCAAACATTGTTGATTGGAGTTTTAGCTGAAAGCCTAAGCAGGTGTCTTGTTTGTACAAAAAAAAGCTTTCTGATCTTTCTCTGTATAAATACCGTATATGTTCACTAACTAGTCTAAAACAATACACCTGATTAAACTTTCAGCTAAAATTGTAATTGTAAATCAGCAGTGTTTGAAATGCACCAGACTGAGATCCATTCTGTTTTGAATGTGTGGTTAACAGTTTTGACAGCAGTGTGTGGCTCCAGTTGTTTAGCAAACAAAAAAAACTGTTACAGCTTCGTGACAGTTTGATTTTTTTATATATATTTATATTTTTTTATATTATCTTCCAGTACTGCACTGAAAAAAATGCATCGTTTATATCTTCCATAATCATGCATCATTTGTCTACTAATCCATTTCTTCAAACCCTGTTCAAAGATGGAGTAGAGTAAATTTGTCACTACATTCTGTCATATCCATCATCGAACTGAACTAGATGTACACCTAGTAATAATGAATGTAAATGTAAATGGACTGTATTTATATAGTGCTTTTCTAGTCTTAACGACTACTCAAAGCGCTTCTACATAGTACAGGAACCATTCACCATTCACAAGTTTGTCTGATACAGGACATATGTTTACTTTGAAGAGCCACTTTTGTTCCCAGCAGCGTGTTGTGAAGCAAGCCTGGAGCTTCTTTTGTCTATGGTTTGCATGTCATTAATATTAAAAATGCCTTGCAGTTAATACTCAAGAAGACCCCAAAAAAGGTTAAAATTGAATCTAGTAATTCAGAAAATAGATAAAAGTAAGAGAAAATAATATACTAGTGGAGTTGTGTTGTGATTACACACACTGCAATATATCTGTCAACTGTGGGATATTGAGGTCATTTTTAGAATATTACTGTATTTTGGAAGATGGGAAGTGTTATGATAGTTACTTATTGATATCTTCTTTTTATAAGCCTGTTGTTGAATGATCTGGGAGCGTTTGACGAATTTGTATGAACTTATTAATATGTTTACTCTTTTGGAAAATCCCACATACTGCTTTCAGTCAGCCTGTGCCCAAACAAAGGTACCAAAAATAGAGAGGAAAGTAATGATGTTGAGTGCGGTAAACGAAGCTGCATATGAACAAACGACACACCCATCTTTCCCATAAGTGAGTAGATGATCAAGATCATTTTATGGTTACTCCTTCCTTATGCATTCCACACACACACACACACACACACACACACACACACACACACACACACACACACACACACACACACACACACACACACACACACACACACATCAACATAGAAGTTCAAAGTGCTACATTGAGTTACATGAAAAGCCATTAGGACAAGATTCAAATGAAACCCAAGAGAAGATAAAAGGCATATATTGGATTTAAAAAGAGTAAAATAAAGTTATAATACGTAAAATAAAGGTTACAGTGCAGTGAAAGATATAAATAAATAGTTTGACATTTTATTTTAATGACAGGCAGTGGCAAAATAAAAAATTAAAGCTGCGAGCAGCGATGGACGGGCCCTCGCGCCTCTGCGCGCGTCGGGGTTACCGGCAGACGCCGCTCCTTGCGACCGTGCATTTGCACGGCGCTCAGACGCCGCAAATCGTCAACGATTAAAAGTGAACTTAAGGAGTTAAGGAGCGTCTTCCCCAATTCATGTGAACGCGTAAAATTTCAAGCCAAAAAGGAATACTTGGAATTGATGGTGGAGGTAAATATTCATGAAAAGGTTTGTGTTTTGATCTTGAACGAACGATTTTGAACGAACAACTAAACCTTTAAATGTCCCTCAAGGCACAAATAAACCAAAACAGAGATCAGCCCCATCAGGAGGATTCAACATGGAAGTGGAAATATAAACAATAAAACAATGGGAGACTAATGCGACTAATGTGATGTTCGAGGTAAAGTGCTGAATTAAATACAATAATTTACAAAGCTATATTAAAATTTACAATAAAAATGCAAGTTAAAAATTGTTGAGAGAAAATCCCGCACACTGACCATTACGCAAGCATTAATTTATTTAGATAAATACAACTTTTCGGTCCCAGACCTTCATCAGGTAAGGTAAGGAAACGTTGTATTTTTCTAAATAAATCCTACGCACCTTCCAAAGAGGTGTGCAAAAAAGTTTTCTCAATTAGTTAAAAATAAACATAGCTTTTAAATGATCAAATAAATCGTGGGAGGCTTTTGTGATTTTTGGCTTCAGTTTAGGAACTTGTTATTGTCTCCTTGACTGACTGGAAGAGTGCGTGATTCAGAGATGCCCAAAGACCTTCAAACCAGGAAGTTTTTTTGCAGTTGATAACTCTTCAGTAATTCAATATACATATACAAGCTGTTCGCTTGTCCAGGAGGAAACATTTTATTAATTGAACCAAATTTGATTACCAGCATGTTGGTTGCAAGACAGGTTTTTTAGTTCCTGCTAAACCACATGCTCATTAGTCTGATCTAAGAGGTAAAGAGTTTCCTCTTCCTCCAAAAATACTATATATACTGACAACTAATTGTTCTAAAAGTCACCGACTCCTGACTGCAGCTGAAGGTTCAACGTGGGACTTCCAAGAAATCACAGGTATTAATCCTCTTGTCTAACTTTTTAACTTTGTGGTTAATTGTAGTTCTCATTCAGGCAACCATGCCCTCTGCTATGTTACCCAGTTGATCACTGTGTATATAACAGGACTATGTTTGTCTTTTTCAGAGATGAAGTGGGCTTTGTGCCTGCTATCTGCAGGTCTTTTCCTGTGTTTGCAAAACCATGTGAATGCCGGTGAGTACCTCTACTGTATATCAAATATAAATAAATTAAACAGTCGTTGTGAATTTATATTAAATAGTCTCCTACTACAATTAGTTTTGACATTTAGATAAAAACTAAATACTGTATAGGAATATATGCATATAGTGTATAATAATCACTGAATTGACATTTTACAGTTGAAAGAAATCTGCATCGTAGCTTTAGAAATCCATTGAAAATAACATAAATATAAGCACAGAATAAGAAATGAAGACGACTTAATCAGAGACCAGACTAACTGAAAGATGTTTTGTGCCTTCAGAACAACGTTTGAGCAGGAGTGTCATTGAAAATGCTGTGCTTGAAGCCAAGGCAACAGTGGATTCAACTTATGAGTACTCCAGAAGAGTGTGAGTGTAAAACCTGCTGAACTGCTACACAAGTTCAGCAGTGATAGAGAAACAAATGGCATAACATGAGCGTTTAGGAAATACATTCAAACTGCAAGTTGTGCGGTACCAGAAGCAATAACATCTCAGTGCTCATAAATCTGACCTCTCCATACAATACAGGAGCCTTGATCGTGTG
Source organism: Perca schrenkii (assembly GCA_025617405.1). Classification (NCBI taxonomy): domain Eukaryota; kingdom Metazoa; phylum Chordata; class Actinopteri; order Perciformes; family Percidae; genus Perca; species Perca schrenkii. The sequence continues at coordinate 790,803 of CM046790.1, read as the reverse complement.
AGGAGGAATACAGCGAATCCTTCCGACATCCTGAGGCTGATGAAGCAGCCTGTTGGGCCAACCCGTACTGCTGTGCGTGCTGCTGACTATATGGATAATGCTGTTAATCTGATCAAGAGATCTTTGGAAAGACGTGGAAAACGCTCCATAAATGCCACAGGTGTGTATCCAAAATATGTTCTTTTAGTTTTCCATACAGGGGGCTAAAAGTCACAGTAAATGGCCTATTGTTGTCTAATGTCTATTCTTTGTCTCTGGTAATTAGATCTGATCTCTGACTACGATTTGAAGATTATTGCTGATCTGACAGGCTGCTCTGCCCAAGTCCGTATCCCTTCCTGCAGGACAACTCCCAATTTGGACAAGTTTCGCACTGGAAGCAGCAACTGCAACAACAAGTAAGGCCACTGCTAAATAGCAAGATTGATGGGTGGACCATAAAAATAACAACTGACAATTAAAACCACAGCTAAGTGACTAATGTTTTTTTTTCCCTGCTTCTCTGTCTTTTTCTTTCTTTCATTTCAGAAATAAAGGTGTTAGAAATGTTAGTGACCGTTGCATTGCTAACATTCTTTGTTGTTTGATTGTCAATTACAGTACATATTGTGCATGGTACTGTACAACTACATGTGAGACAAAAAGAAGGAATAATAAAGGATTTACTTTTTTCTTGCCTAGAGGAAACAGCCGCTTAGGATCCTCCAACACACCTTTCGCCCGCTGGCTCCCTGCTGAGTACCAGGATACAATCTCTCTGCCTAAAGGCTGGGACCCTAAGAGAAAAGTCAACAGTTTTCTTCTTCCTTTGGTAATATATATATATGTATATGTATATATATATATGTATATGTACAGTATGTCCTCCTGAGGAGGTGGAAAAAGACAATAATACTGAACAAAGTATAGAACAGTAACATTTAATCACATCTGCATTAATGCTTAAGCTATTAGCTTGTGCCACTTTCACCAAGGTGCTCATTGTCTACATCTTGTCCACAGGTAAGGGAAGTGTCCAACAGAATCCTGAGCACAGCAAACGCTGATGTAGAGAGCGATCCAACCTACACTCTCATGGTGACATTCTTCGCCCAGTGGACTGACCATGACCTTAGCCTTACTCCTCAGTCTCCTGCCATCCGCTCATTCAGTAATGGTATTGACTGTGACCAGGGCTGTGAACGCACAGAGCCCTGCTTTCCCATTCTGGTCAGTGTCATGCTTTACACAAGAAAATATGTAAAACACACACACACACACACACACACACACACTGAATGCTAACTGCTTCTTCTCATCTAAACAGTTTCCCAGAAACGACCCCCGCTTTGGGGATAAGTGCATCCCCTTCTTCCGCTCAGCACCAGCTTGTGGTTCTGGAAACACAGGCTACATCTTTGGTGCAAGCAATGTCCGTCAGCAGATTAACTCTCTCACAGCTTACATTGATGCGGGTCAGGTGTACGGTGAAGAGGATATCAAAGCTCGCTTCCTACGTGACCTCACCTCAGATAAGGGCCTGTTGAGGGTCAACACACAGTTCACTGACAACGGCAAGGAGCTCCTGCCCTTCTCCAGCCCGGTGCCCAACGTATGTGCTACCCGGGCCCGCATTACTAATGACCCAAAGGCACAGGAGGTGCCCTGCTTTGTGGGTGGTGAGTGGCAGCAAAATTGACATACAGTTCAAAGTGTTAGATTCATCCCAAGCATCGCACAGGGCTGACAGCACTATTTTCCTGATTTTATCTGACTTTTAAGGTGACGAACGCACCAATGAGAACATTGCTCTGATCTCTTTGCACACACTGTTTATGCGTGAGCACAACCGTCTGGCACGTGCTCTGGCCATTCTCAATCCTCAGTGGGACGGAGAGAGACTCTACCAGGAAGCACGCAAGATCATGGGAGGATATATGCAGGTTAGAGAGGGGCTTAGCTGCATGGATTGCAGAAATGTTGCATTGATGATTGGATGTTATGTCCTCACATGGTTTAAATAACTCAGTGTCTTCTCTGTCTTTCAGGTTATCACTTTCAGAGACTACTTACTTCACATTGTTGGTCCAGACATTCTTGCCAAGCAGCTGTCCACCTACCCTGGTTATGATAAAAACGTGGACCCTAGCATCTCCAATGTGTTCGCCACCGCTGCCTACCGATTCGCTCACCTGATGATTCAGCCATTTGTTTTCCGCCTTGATGAGCAATACAAGGAACACCCTAAATTCCCCAGCCCACTGCTGCACAAATCCTTCTTCGCACCATGGAGGATCGTCTTTGAAGGTATAGCAAGATTGTTAACTTGTTATACTTCACCTTAATGGAAAATCAAGAGACTTTGGCCAATCACAGGTCATTTTAGACAGATGCCGTTTCTATTAGCCGTTCCACAAATGCAGACCAGAGATCTTCAACAGGGGCTCCGGGACCCCTAGGGGACCTCAGAGTTACTGCAGAGGGGCCACCACATTTTTTTTCAAAATTTAAAATCTCTTAACATTAATAAAAAAAAAAAACATATTTATTAGCAATAATCAGCCTATTTGTGAAAAAAATACAGTGATGATAGAATTACTAGCCTATATGTAAGGTAGTCACTAAAGTAGCCATCCACTGATCCACATGCATGTTTAACGTTAAATCATGATTTATAAAATCATGCCAAACATTATCATTTTAATAGCTTCTATGCACTCAAAACATATGTATAAAGGCTTTAGGTCGCCCACATGTTATTGTAGGCCCAGTTTAATATGCAACTTAATTTTCTACAATATATGTAGCAGGGCACATGTGTCAAACTCCAGCTCCTCACAAATTTTTATCCAGCTTGCATATCAATTTAGGTTCAAAGATTAATTAAAAAGACAGGAAACTGTTTTCAAACTGCAATTATACGACACACAGAATTTTGCAGATTCGCTGACTTTGAGATTCAGAAATCCGCACAGAACCAGAGCATTTTCCATATTTAGGCTGTGAAACATGGTTGTTGGGAGTCGGCTGTGTGGCAGCCTACTTTCAAATTGTAATCAGATAGCATTGTTTTGCTTGATTTGCAATATTCTATGATGGCTAAGGAACTTTTTTGCAACTTTTATTTAAGAAGGCTAAATGAGACATGCAATAATACAGTAAAAAATATTTTACTTTGGATTAATAAAAGCATGTCAATTAACTATACATGCCTGGCCCTTGAGATGTGAGTTTAATTTTCCAGTGTGGCCCTGGCCCAGTGCTCAGTCTCTCTCAGTTATAAAAAATGTTGAAGACCCACTTTAGACGACATGATTGCCAGTGGGATCAGCAACAGTAGCTTAAACTTAAAATGTCCCTATCTCTTGTGTTCTTCAGGTGGTGTGGACCCAATCATCAGGGGCCTGGTGGGTCGTCAGGCCAAGCTGAACACGCAGAATCACATGATGACTGATGAGCTGAGGGACAGGCTTTTTAAATTTTTCGCTAAGTTGTCGATGGATCTGGCTTCCCTCAACATGCAGAGAGGCAGAGACCATGGATTACCTGGTATTACACTCATTTGGTCTTTCTATTTCTTTTCTGTTTTGTATCTTTAGAATTTTGTCTGCATCTGAGCCTTTGCAGATCGTACATCATCTTAAACATGGCTACCTTTTTACCCTGTGTCCCTTTTTAGGCTACAACAAATGGCGTGGGTTCTGTGGGCTGTCACAGCCACGAAATCAGGCAGAGCTAGCTAAGGTGCTTCAGAACAGCAATCTGGCCAAGAAGCTGCTGGATCTCTATAGAACACCTGACAACATTGATGTGTGGCTGGGAGGAGTGTCTGAGCCGTTTGTCCCAGGAGGAAGAGTAGGACCCTTGTTTGCATGCTTGATTTCCACTCAGTTCCAGAGAGTCCGCCAAGGAGACCGGTATGTTACATAACGGACATTGCTAAAGATTTGGAGATATTTGTGTTACCTGCACCTTTACATTCACTTTTACACAGAGATGGCAAAAGTACTCACTTCCCGTACTCAAGTAGAAGTACAGATAGTTGTGTTAAAAAATTCTCTGGTAAAAGTAGACGTACTGATTTAACTTCTTTACTCAAGTAAAAGACACAGTACAGGCTTGGAAATTTACTTAAAGTATAAAAGTAAAAGTAGCTTTGGGAATAACAACCATTTTTTAATGCCAAGCTACCTGGACCACACAAATGTTACTAGAGTGCAATCTAGCTACCCTAACCCCCTAACCCAAAGCCAGCAGTTTGTGGTGTTTCGGTTGGTACAATTTGCAGCACATTATAACAACGTATATTCCCATCCAATTAGAGTGAATTCGGTATTGATGACGCAAAAAATAATAATGGTAACTCCACTGAAATTATTTGAAACTAAAGTAACAAGCTAATTTTTTTTAAATGTAAGGAGTAGAAAGTAAAAAGTCGGCACACAAAAATAAATAGTAAGTAAGTAAAAATATCTGAAAAACAAAGTATTAATACTTCATTATTTCCCATCTCTGCTTTTACATTCATATAAACACTAAAACTGCGCCTTTGACTGACATGTACTGAAGATGTGGAAATTGCTGTGCTTGCCACACGTTTAAAGATGAACAAACTTTCAATTTCAGACTTTGGTGGGAGATCAATGGAGTCTTCACTAAGGCCCAGAGAAAGTCCCTGAAGGAAGTATCACTGGCCCGCATCATCTGTGACAACACTGGTATCACTGATGTACCAGTTAAGCCCTTCCAGTACCAGGCCCGGCCAAAGTGCGGTTACACTAAATGTAATCAAATCCCTGCCTTTGACCTCAGCCCATGGAAGGAGAGTACTGTGTAGGAGTCCTCCCTGCAGCGCTCTGACTAAACACAGCTACATCTCAGAGCATCTGATTTTTACCTGACCTTTCTTCATGTTCCTGCTGACCTGCTTGCTTCGTTGTGTGTAATGAAATACTTTTCCTTTATCCACATTTTTTAATAATGAGATGGGCAGTTTTTACGTTACATTTCGTTAACTGCTGGAATTAATCGTTGAAATGTGATATTTTCTTAGTTCCTTTTAATTTGATTTGTTTCTCTCTTTAAAATGTAATTTTAATGACTGTGAACTCTCTAAAACAATTGCTGTGCATTACAAGGCATGTATTTTTCAAAAAAGAAATATGTGGAATATAGTCTTGTTTGTCTTAAGAGTTGACAATTTACATCACATTAAATGAGTGTTATTCAAACAACTATGACTCAGTATTTAATTTTTATAACAATATTTCCAAGATCTCTGGTGAACTGAGCAACATTGGACCAGAAGAAATGTATAGCAGGGGTAAATAACATGTAATAAAATAATATAATTATTTGATTTTGCTATGTGTGACAGTTTAAGCTCTCACACATTTTAATCTGCATTATCTTGAAACTTTAAATTAGGAGAAAATTTGCATAAATTATGATATATTTTATACTTATAGTATGCCATTTTGCCTAGATGAACTCCAAATGTGTTAGCAGTTTAATTTGGTTACCTTTCACCAAATATGAATGAAAATTAGGTATAGTTGATAATAACTTTAGCCAACCAATATCTCAAAGTACTGCATTTAAACACAATTTTATGTATAAAAAGCAGCTTTCCCACCTCGTAGTTCCTTATAGGTTTGGTATTATCTGACCTCATATCATTGTCTGTGGCACACCTCTTCAGAAACATTCAACTATGTAATCAAAATCAAGCACGTTGTTGTAAAATCTTTTGGCATGGTGTTTATTTTTCCAGATTTCAGATATTCCAGATTCACAGTGTTGGCCAGACAACAATGAACTTGCC
>CM046790.1:765000-780000 GCA_025617405.1 Perca schrenkii | reverse complement strand
GAACACACTGTAAAAAACATCTCCTCACTATCTGTTAGCTGCCTGTCCCCTGAACACACTGTAAAAAACATCTCCTCACTATCTGCTAGCTGCCTGTCCCCTGAACACACTGTAAAAAACATCTCCTCACTATCTGCTAGCTGCCTGTCCCCTGAACACACTGTAAAAAATATCTCCTCACTATCTGCTAGCTGTCTGTCCCCTGAACACACTGTAAAAAACATCTCCTCACTATCTGCTAGCTGCCTGTCCCCTGAACACACTGTAAAAAACATCTCACTATCTGCTAGCTGCCTGTCCCCTGAACACACTGTAAAAAAACATCTCCTCACTATCTGCTAGCTGCCTGTCCCCTGAACACACTGTAAAAAAACATCTCCTCACTATCTGCTAGCTGCCTGTCCCCTGAACACACTGTAAAAAACATCTCCTCACTATCTGCTAGCTGCCTGTCCCCTGAACACACTGTAAAAAACATCTCCTCACTATCTGTTAGCTGCCTGTCCCCTGAACACACTGTAAAAAATATCTCCTTACTATCTGTTAGCTGCCTGTCCCCTGAACACACTGTAAAAAATATCTCCTTACTATCTGCTAGCTGCCTGTCCCCTGAACACACTGTAAAAAATATCTCCTTACTATCTGCTAGCTGCCTGTCCCCTGAACACACTGTAAAAAATATCTCCTTACTATCTGCTAGCTGCCTGTCCCCTGAACACACTGTAAAAAACATCTCCTCACTATCTGTTAGCTGCCTGTCCCCTGAACACACTGTAAAAAATATCTCCTCACTATCTGCTAGCTGCCTGTCCCCTGAACACACTGTAAAAAACATCTCCTCACTATCTGCTAGCTGTCTGTCCCCTGAACACACTGTAAAAAACATCTCCTCACTATCTGCTAGCTGCCTGTCCCCTGAACACACTGTAAAAAACATCTCCTTATTATCTGCTAGCTGCCTGTCCCCTGAACACACTGTAAAAAACATCTCCTCACTATCTGTTAGCTGCCTGTCCCCTGAACACACTGGGTGTCAGATTTAGGGCTGCATGCGTGAAAATGTCTCAATTCCTAATTTAAAACAATATCACATTCATTCATGGTTATTTCAAATTGAACTGAAGTTATAGTGTGTTGTTTCTGCACACACACATACACACACACACACACACACACAAACACACACACACATACACACACACACAGACGCACACAGACACACACATTCAGTTCGATTTGATATCTTGATGCATCACAATGCCTCGAATCCATGTTTCTATCAAAGCCATGTAGGAGATTTAATTCAGAGCTTTTCAAGCTTCAAAAACCAAACATTCTGCAGGGCTAGATTTATCAAGCCGTTTGCTCCTGTTTCCAGGCGCTAATTGGTCGCAAAGACGGACGTAACTGATGCGGGCTATTTACAAACAGGGCGCACTTGGATAAAATCGCAGATTGTCTGCCACATGAGCGAGAAGAGACAAGTTGCGCTTCCAATATGCGTTCGTGGGAGGGTCATGGGGAAAGTGGGAGTTCCACCCAAAAAGGTGGGAGGATAAGCGCAAAGTGCTCCTAATTATATATTCTGTGGTATTTACAAAGACTGTCAGTAGGAGCGCGCCTCTATTCTGCGGGGGAAATTCTCCGCCTCTTAAAAGCAGGTCTGAACCAGCCGCAGTCGAGTTTCCTCGTAGACCTTTATGCCGCTGGTGAAATGGCAACAGTAATCTGAGCAAGACGAAGACATAGGCGAGGCTGAAAATATCGTTAACACGAGAATCACACTTTGTCAGTGAACACAACATCATTTAGCGTTACAGATCAAGCAGCCGTGCAATATTAGAGTTACTGGAAGAAATCAAAGATGAAATTGAATCTCCGACTCAGCGTTCACATCCCATTCCAGCAGAATGTTAAACTCCTCGCTGCATTACAAATATATCGGCATCAGGATCATTTAAAACAGTCATAGCATCAGCAGTGGGAATATCGCAGTCTGCACCCAGCCGTATCATAGCACCAGTACCGCTTCGCTACAGCGCAATTTACGGTATAGTGGGCAGAGAAGGACGCTGATTGGCTGATGGGTGTCAGGGTTGATAAATACTACGCAAAATGTGGAAGCATAGCGTGCGCTATTACCGAACTCGCATAAACAGACGCAGCGCAAACTGCGCCAGTGTTAGTAAATCAGGCCCTGCAGTGCTCTAATACTAAATAAACTGGATACATAAAACTATACAGCACTGAGCACATGGCACCTCCTGAATGTGCAAAACACAAACCAGAATATGTAAACAGAAATGTTGTTAGGCCTACATTACATTATAAACAGAAATAATCGATTATGAGCCGGCCGATTATCGATGCAGCATCGTCCATGTCCACGATTATTTGATTAATTTCAACACCTCTACTATATAATATGAAGAACAATTACACCATGACTACAGCTAGAAAAGGAATTTCTCGAGCCCCAAGTGCTCAAATGCTCTGTGAACTGGAGCTTTTGACATCCATACAATAATAACTAATTCACAATGTTATACACGGCACAGACACAATTAACTTAAAGAAAATTTCTTCTGATAAAATAGGTAAATCAATAATGTAGAAATGTTGCTTGACATTATCAAACAGCTGGTCTGCTGGCAGCTTTAGTCCAGCTCTGCTAAACTGCAGCTCTTTTAGCTGCTTCTTTGAGCTCTTTCTCTTTCTCTTTGTTGTGAAGGCATACTTATATGGCATATATATTATACATATATTATATAAGACATACTTATTTCTACTCTTCAGACAACATTACGTATTAATTCAGTTATGAATTCAACCTGCACATTGCTCTTTAAAGTGTAAAGTGCAGGTTAACCACCACAGCTAATTAATGTGTAAATAAAGTGCTCAATATGTATGTATTTAAACATTTCTGTCTTAAAATACGTTAAAATAACATTTATTGGGGTTTCTTCAAAGGTAGCATGTTTTTTTACAGTAACTGGGTGATGATGTCATATGAGGGAGTAGCAACCCCTAGCAACCCCTAGCAACCCTTAGCACTGGGAGACTGAGGAAGTGGGAAACCATCAGATATTTGATGGACCACAGCCCTACAATTTTGAACCAGTGAGGTGTGAGAGAGGGGAGGAAATGGCCAGAAATCATGGCCCTCAAAGGGTTATAAATGCTTGGTGTGAGGAGGATGAGTGGAGGGTTGGCCAGGTGTCCTGGGGAGTAGCTAGAGCTAGTCTAGGACAGTAGTTTTCAACCTTTTTTGAGCCACGGCACATTTTTTACATTAAAAAACACAATTGTTGTCACAATTCGGAGCAGTAGGATTACTGGAACCATTCACCTGCATGTTCTGTGATGAGCTGCTGCTGCTGGAGCCGTCAGACAGCGTTACAGCACTCACTGAGATGAGAAAGGTATGTATGGACTAGTCTAACTCTGGGGGTTACAGTGAATAAGATAAAGTCCCAATAAGAGATGAGAAGGGTATGTATGGACTAGTCTAACTCTGGGGGGTTACAGTGAATAAGATAAAGTCCCAATAAGAGATGAGAAGGGTATGTATGGACTAGTCTAACTCTGGGGGGTTACGGTGAATAAGATAAAGTCCCAATAAGAGATGAGAAGGGTATGTATGGACTAGTCTAACTCTGGGGGTTACGGTGAATAAGATAAAGTCCCAATAAGAGATGAGAAGGGTATGTATGGACTAGTCTAACTCTGGGGGTTACAGTGAATAAGATAAAGTCCCAATAAGTCGGTGTGTTCCTTTAAGTCGGCTCTGGCTGATTGTTTGCCTCACTTGCCGAAGTAGCGAGACGGTCCATTGTTAGAACTTTGAAAGGGTTTAAAGTTTTCAAGGTTTTTATACTTTGTGTCACTCAATGCCTGACTGTCCACATTGTGCAGTGAAATGTCTCCTGCTTGAAATATAATTATCAAAATACAATACAACAACACAACAACACAATAGATGGAATGTGCAACATTAAATGTGAAATATGAAGCGTGCGTCACACCAGTCCTTCAAGAAGTATTGGTTATATATATATATATATATATCCTTGCAAATGTAACTGTGCTGGAGACATGGAAGGGGAGAGAGAGATGGGGAGGGGGGGTCGGAGTTGAACCTGCGCCGCTGTGTCAAGGACTGGTGCTCTACAAGGTGAGGTACCCAGGCTGTAACTGTGTTTTGATCAGCCTGGTCTCCCAGAACTCCTTGAAATGATCACTAACTGTTAACAGCTCCTTAAGTCATGGTAGCCAACCTAGACCCAACTGTCCTGTTCTTCTTTACCTAACCCAACTGTCCCGTTCTTCTTTATCTAAACCCAACTGTCCCGTTCTTCTTTATCTAAACCCAACTGTCCCGTTCTTCTTTACCTAAACCCAACTGTCCCGTTCTTCTTTATCTAAACCCAACTGTCCCGTTCTTCTTTACCTAAACCCAACTGTCCCGTTCTTCTTTATCTAAACCCAACTGTCCCGTTCTTCTTTACCTAAACCCAACTGTCCCGTTCTTCTTTATCTAAACCCAACTGTCCCGTTCTTCTTTACCTTAACCCAACTGTCCCGTTCTTCTTTATCTAAACCCAACTGTCCCGTTCTTCTTTATCTAAACCCAACTGTCCCGTTCTTCTTTACCTAAACCCAACTGTCCCGTTCTTCTTTATCTAAACCCAACTGTCCCGTTCTTCTTTATCTAAACCCAACTGTCCCGTTCTTCTTTACCTAAACCCAACTGTCCCGTTCTTCTTTACCTAAACCCAACTGTCCCGTTCTTCTTTATCTAAACCCAACTGTCCCATTCTTCTTTACCTAAACCCAACTGTCCCGTTCTTCTTTACCTAAACCCAACTGTCCCGTTCTTCTTTATCTAAACCCAACTGTCCCGTTCTTCTTTACCTAAACCCAACTGTCCCGTTCTTCTTTACCTAAACCCAACTGTCCCGTTCTTCTTTACCTAAACCCAACTGTCCCGTTCTTCTTTATCTAAACCCAACTGTCCCGTTCTTTTTTATCTAAACCCAACTGTCCCGTTCTTCTTTACCTAAACCCAACTGTCCCGTTCTTCTTTATCTAAACCCAACTGTCCCGTTCTTCTTTACCTAAACCCAATTGTCCCGTTCTTCTATAGCCAAAACCCAACTGTCCCGTTCTTCTTTACCTAAACCCAACTGTCCCGTTCTTCTTTACCTAAACCCAACTGTCCCGTTCTTCTTTACCTAAACCCAACTGTCCCGTTCTTCTTTACCTAAACCCAACTGTCCCGTTCTTCTTTATCTAAACCCAACTGTCCCGTTCTTCTTTATCTAAACCCAACTGTCCCGTTCTTCTTTACCTAAACCCAACTGTCCCGTTCTTCTTTACCTAAACCCAACTGTCCCGTTCTTCTTTATCTAAACCCAACTGTCCCGTTCTTTTTTATCTAAACCCAACTGTCCCGTTCTTCTTTACCTAAACCCAACTGTCCCGTTCTTCTTTATCTAAACCCAACTGTCCCGTTCTTCTTTACCTAAACCCAACTGTCCCGTTCTTCTATAGCCAAAACCCAACTGTCCCGTTCTTCTTTACCTAAACCCAACTGTCCCGTTTTTGTAAGTAAGTAAGTAAAATATATTTATAGAGCGCATTTCACAGATACAAATCACAAAGCGCTTTACAAGGTACAAACACATCCCCTGCGTGTCATGAAAATGTAAGCCCACCCACAACCTTTTCCTAAACTTAAGGGGCCTTGTTTATTTAACATAATTCTTCCGTGGGCCCATCACAGAAGTTTTTGCGATTCCGTGAAACTGCCACAGATTTTAAGAGTTAAGGGGCTGCGTTCATTTCACGAAATCCTGTGAGCTCAGGTTGTTTTTGATAGAACACAAGCAGCAGACAACAATTTTTTATTGGTCCATACTTATTTTAGTATGATGCTGTTAGCCTGCTAGCCAAACTAACTGCAGCTTTTTATATTTACAACTCTGTTCCTATCATTTCCTGTCCTACCTTCTTTATGTTGTATATACCTTTACATTAGCCTGACCAGCCAGACCCACATCCAGATGTTGGGTTTGGGGAACTCCCCATTGGTCAGGGCTCAATCCGAGGGGCGGGACAAACGGTTGTCTTTCAGATTCCCTCTGCACGCAATAGGATAGCTCTACAACCAATCAGAGCAACGCTAGCTGATAGATTAAACTTTAGACTCCCAACGCATCTTTCTTTTTTAAGAATGACTTCAGTGCCGTTCTTTGTTCTTTTCTCAATCAAACTGCCTGTGAGCTTCTCCTGTACTATACGGTAATTCCTCTACTGTGTGACAGTAAGTCTCGTGGTTATGACCCAATCGTTAACCTATTTTTATAAAAGCGTCTGCTACGGAGCCATAACGTGAGCTACAAGGTAATGGAGCCTTTTATACATTGTCGTGTTCCTTTAGAAATAAACAACGGACAAATACAGACTTTAAACGCTTCAGATGTAAAGTTATTCTCTGTCAAAATGACGTCAAAATGAATGGGAGTCAATGGGATGCTAACGGGAGGTGATCGCTCGTTAGCAACAAAATGGTGCCATAGGAGCTACGCTTTATAGAGGCTGGCTTACCCCCCTTGGGGGCGAGCTTGCTCTGTTTTGTTTGAAATTTACTTTGAACGTCAACAGAAGTGACGTCATGCAGGAACTCATAGTGCACCTTTAAGTTTGGAGGTGGATTGAAACATGGAGGGCTGAAACCCACAGAATGAAAATAAAATGATGTAAAATGCCTCTCATGTGAAACATCGGGGAATGTTATGTGTTTGTGTTATAGAAAATCTGAACTTTGTATTAATATTTGAAATGTAGAATGTAAGTCAGCTCTCTTTTTAAGCAGATAATTGTTGGTGGACTATAGAGGCCTTCATGAATAAGTCAGTGCTTTTTTAATGATTGTGCAATAAAATAGAATTTATAATATGCATGATGTGGGTCAAATGTAAATAGTAAAGGCATAGTTACAGATTCACAGATGCTTTTCAGGTCAATTTCTCCACATATTTGAGGTTGCAACATGTCACTTTTAACTTATCTGCTGTATCAGTCTCTTGTGACAACCCAGTGTCCTAAAAACGTACGTTTCCATAAAACTGAACTGCAGACTGATCTCATGAAGTGGTGTATGTATGACACGCCAATTTGTATGCCATTGTTGGCGTGTTATCAAGACGCAGACTCTTGGGTGGGTCAAACACAGGACTTTCACACAGGAGACCAGGGATCGGGTCCCACGTGTCACGTTTCCTCAGTCCCTCCAGAAAAACGTGATTATGCGATCGCATAATTCAATGCAAAGTCCGCATATTTATGCGGTGGAGGCTATCCATTCTCTTAATACATCCACGAGGCTAACGGCAGACCGCTATAACTATGACAGATCGTGCAGTGTCGTAAATCCCATGGAGGTATTAAGAGAACTCGTAAAACAGGATTATCATCTTGGGCATGCGCAGCACGGATTGTGTACCGACACCATGCTTTGCTGGTTTGAAAGCCATGATGTCTCTCTCTCTCTCTCTCTCTCTCTCTCTCTCTCTCTCTCATGGGTGGGCCAAATTCTCTGGGCAGGCAAAGCAGAGAAAGGGGAGGTAACCTTGCTCCTTATGACCTCATAAGGAGAAGATTCCTGATTGGCCCATCTGAGCTTTCATTTTCTCAAAGGCAGAGCAGGATACCCAGGGCTCGGTTTACACCTATCACCATTTCTCACCACTGGGGGACAATAGGCAGGCTGGGGAATGCATATTAATGTTAAAAAACCCTCATAAAGTGACATTTTCATGCCATGGGACCTTTAAGGAGACAGGGCTGCTTGTATGATGCTGCTGTAAAACTGTCTGGTTTGTGATAAATCTGTGATGGGGTTACAACTTCAGTTGGCTGTGGGGGTTTGAAATCATAAAACGCAGCATGTGATATTTCTAATGTGGGTCAACAGTAAACAGCCTCTTCCTAAACAGCTGGGAATATGTCGAGGCAGAAAGTCAGTATATTTGTGGGTAAATTGTAGGATGGTAAAATAAGCACGTCTCTGCAGCTTTGGCTACGCTTGTATAATGCCTTTAGGCATATCTTGATGTACTGCATTTCATTTTTAAAGGAAACGATCCACTCTTTGTCAGCTCCGTTCTGCTTCAGGCTCCTACAGTTGCACACACAGTATTTGCAGTGGGAGCTGCTGAGAACAACCGCACACCAGCTGGAGATTAAACTCATTATTTACTCCCTCTCACGTCAGAAGAAATTGATTAGATTTGATTACTGCTGTTTCCTACCCTGGAAATACAGAGTTCTGGCGAGAGCGCGATTTGAGTCTGCTCAGCTAGTCCCTCTGGCACCCAGTAATGATGCTCATTAACTATGCCCTTGTAGCCGAGCTGCACCAATCACATCGCTGTATCTGATACAGGCGGGCCAGAGGCTGTCCCGTCACTGTTCCCCCGTGGTCAGTATACACATAGACAGTATATATAATGGACCAATAGACCCCGTTGCTCTGGACGGAGACCAGTGAATGATATTAGAAGCACTTTTCCGGTGATCTCTTGCTTTACTGAGCAGCCTCCAACTGAGCTTGAAGACGTAGATGTGACGTGAGCAACCTGTCTGAAAGTGTGAAGTCTTCTGGTAGCTGTGCCGAGAGAAATCTCAATCATTCCCAATCTTACAGAGACGGAGAGTGTAGGTATATGTAAGGAGATAACATAGACACAGGCTAATTATTGATCACTAACATGCTAGTTAACATTAGTAATTATTGATCACTAACATGCTAGTTAACATTAGTAATTATTGATCACTAACATGCTAGTTAACATTAGTAATTACTGATCACTAACATGCTAGTTAACATTAGTAATTATTGATCACTAACATGCTAGTTAACATTAGTAATTACTGATCACTAACATGCTAGTTAACATTAGTAATTATTGATCACTAACATGCTAGTTAACATTAGTAATTAATGATCACTAACATGCTAGTTAACATTAGTAATTACCGATCACTAACATGCTAGTTAACATTAGTAATCATTGATCACTAACATGCTAGTTAACATTAGTAATTACTGATCACTAACATGCTAGTTAACATTAGTAATTATTGATCACTAACATGCTAGTTAACATTAGTAATTATTGATCACTAACATGCTAGTTAACATTAGTAATTAAACCTAAACAGCTAATGGAAGTCCAAACTGCCTGTGAGCTTCTCCTGTACTATACGGTAATTCCTCTACTGTGTGACAGTAAGGCTCGTGGTTATGACCCAATCGTTAGCCTATTTTTATAAAAGCGTCTGCTACGGAGCCATAACGTGAGCTACAAGGTAATGGAGCCTTTTATACATTGTCATGTTTCTTTAGAAATTAACAACGGACAAATAGAGTCTTTAAACCACATGTGTCAAACTCAAGGCCCGCGGGCCAAATCTGGCCCCTTGCAGGTTTAGATCTGGCCCGAACATCAATTTGGGTTCACAATATATTTTGGCCCTCCTAGTTGTGCGCCAAACCAAAAACACAGGAAAGTGTTTTTTTAAACTGCAATTACCTGACATTCAAAGCAGACATATGGCAGACTTGTCGACTCTGAGACTCAGAAATTCATATTTCATATTCAGGCTGAGAAAGAGGTTGTTGTTGTTTAAAAAAAAATAAAGTGTCATTGTCTGTTTCTACGATGGCTAAGGAACTCTTTTGATGACTTGTGCAGGGCTTCATGTCAACAAAAATGCGACAAAAAGCGTACAAAAATGTCGGAAAAAGCAACAAATTTACAAAAAGGTGACAAATGTCTGAGAAAGCCACAAAAAAGTCGGAACAAAAACAAGAAAAATTGGGACAAAAAGCTACCAAAATGTAAAAAATGCATGCAGCAACAAAAGCACGTCAAACTCTACATGTCTGGCCCTTGGTGTGATTCTCTTTCTCCAGTGTGGCCCTCTGGGAAAATGAGTTTGACACCCCTGCTTTAAACGCTTCAGATGTAAAGTTATTCTCTGTCAAAGTGACGTAAAAGAAAAATGGCGGTCAGTGGAATGCTAACAGGAGGTGATACCTTTGTAGCAACAAAATGCCGCCATCGGAGGTTCGAGTTCTGAAGCGAAACTTACCCTCTTGGTCAGAAGCAGAGACGGTACGGACAACATCAGGTGACGGTACATGTAATATCATTGCATTTTATCAGTGGTGGAGAGTAACTCTGCCTGTAGTGGAATGGCTTCGAACAACGACCCAAAACGCTCATCCTTTACTGTGACCATTTACTGCTCAACATGTTGCAGTTTTACACACAAGAAAGTGAACAACTTAAGCTTGACGGACACGTTTTGCATCTAGGGTCTCACGTTCATCTCAACACATGCTAGCAAGAGTACACAACAGACAACTTCTGTGTAGGCTACTTCAAAATAAAAGCACTTCCTGTGACGCTTCGCAGTAAAACTATTAAACAAATTAAAGCTGCGAGCAGCGATGGACGGGCCCTCGCGCCTCTGCGCGCGTCGGGGTTACCGGCGGACGCCGCTCCTTGCGACCGTGCATTCGCGCGGCACTCAGACGCCGCAAACCGTCACCAATGAAAAGGGAACTCCCCGCCGAATTCAACGATACCTCACACAAGACTCTACGTCATACGGTTCATTTGCTGAAAGGGGGCGTGGCTAAAGCATAGGGGGCGGGTCCAACCATCACCAATTAAAAATAAAGCCTCTGCTGAGGTGAATGATACCTCACACAAGACTCTACCTTAAATGGGTCAGCATGTATGAAAGGGGGCGTGGCTTAAACATAGGGGACGGGCCAAACCATCACCAATGAAGAAGGAAGTCTCTGCTGAGTTCAATGATACCTCACACAAGGGTATACCTTAAACGGTTCAAATGTTATGAAAGGGGGCGTGGCTTATGCATAGGGGGCGGGCCAAACCATCACCAATCAAGAAGGAAGTCTCTGCTGAGTTCAATGATACCTCACACAAGGGTATACCTTAAACGGTTCAAATGTTATGAAAGGGGGCGTGGCTTATGCATAGGGGGCGGGCCAAACCATCACCAATAAAGAAGGAAGTCTCTGCTGAGTTCAATGACACCTCACACAAGACTCTACCTTAAACGGTTCAAATGTTATGAAAGGGGGCGTGGCCTGAGTAAGTGGGCGTGGTCATATTATAGGGGCTGGCTCAGTATCACACGTAGACCACACATTCTGAGTTTCATGTAAATCAGATGATGTTTGTCATATAAGGCACATTTCATGTTGCCAGCAGGGGGCGCTATGACCAAAAGTCAATTTTGGCCTGTAGGTGTCCTCAGGCCTGGACCCTTGTCCATCGTGAGAATTTTCGGGCAGATACGACAACGTACACTCAAGTTACAACAACTTCTTTGTTCATCGCTAAACACTCAAAATGGCCGCCACGCCACGCCCACCCCGTCTGACGAAAAGTTTTTCTTTTAACAACTTTTCATCGTTAAGGTGTTGGGATGGTACAGACCAAGTTTGAAGTCCATCGGATGAAATCTCTAGGAGGAGTTCGTTAAAGTATAGCACCTTGACTTTTAGGCCTACTTCCTGTTGCCACTAGGGGGCGCTATGACTTTAAGTAAATATCGGCCTTTATTTGTCCTCAGGGTCGGACTCTTATGAATCCTGAAAAGTTTCGAGGTAATCGGACAACGTACACTCGAGTTACACCCACTTCCTTTTTCGGCGGTGAAACGCACAAAATGGCCGCCCCGCCACGGCCACGCCCTATGACGAAAAGTTTTTCTTTTAACAACTTTTCATCTTTAACATCTTAAGATGGCACAGACCGAGTTTGAAGTTGATCGGATGAAATCTCTAGGAGGAGTTCGTTAAAGTACGACATGTGGAAATGGCCAAAATCGCACTAATTTCGAACTTTGAAATCAAAATGGCGGACTTCCTGTTGGGTTTAGGGTATGGCTCTAATGAAGTTTTCTGTACATCTTGACATGATACATATGTGTACCAAGTTTCGTGAGTCTACGTTAAACGCACTGCAGGGGCTCAATTTTCTTAACTTTCTAGGGGGCGCTAGCGAGCCATTTTTGTGCGCCTATTCCCGAAACCCTTAAAATACGTAAATTTTTACCAGACTTGATGCGACCGCCAAATTTGGTGAGTTTTTGAATATATTAAGCCCCTCAAAAAGCCAATTCATTTGATGGGAAAATAATAGAAAGAAAGAAGAAAGAATTAAAGCTGCGAGCAGCGATGGACGGGCCCTCGCGCCTCTGCGCGCGTCAGGGTTACCGGCGGACGCCGCTCCTTGCGACCGTGCATTCGCGCGGCACTCGGACGCCGCAAACCGTCACCAATGAAAAAGGAACTCCCCGCCGAGTTCAACGACACCTCACACAAGACTCTACGTCATACGGTTCATCAGCTGTGAAAAGGGGCGTGGCTTAAACATAGGGGGCGGGTCATACCATCACTAATTAAAAATGAAGCCTCTCTGAGATGAATGATACCTCACACAAGACTCTACCTTAAATGGGTCAGCATGTATTAAAGGGGGCGTGGCTTGAACATAGGGGGCGGGCCAAACCATCACCAATAAAGAAGGAAGTCTCTGCTGAGTTCACTGATACCTAACACAAGGGTATACCTTACACACACACACATACACACACACACACACACACACACATACACACACACTCACACTCACACACACACACACACACACACACACACACACACACACACACACACACACACACACACACACACACACACACACACACACACACTCACACTCACCCACAGCATGTCTTATTGAAGGAATCCATTTATTTCCCTCCTCCTGCTCTGTCTCATCTCCACGGCTCCAAGCACGTTAACTCTTCAGTCCTGTGGATTTAGATTTGAAAAAGCTGGGCTTCATTTTGGACCAATGCCCCATCTTTACATTATTACATCTTTACATTATTAAATCTTTACATTATTACATATTTACATTACAGTTTTTTTCGATTGCTAAACGACAGTGGGCCCAACTGGAGTCACATGCACGTGCAAAACTCTAACTACAGTCTGCACAGCAGCAGTTCATGTGGACCAAACTCTAGTTCGTTTTTCATTGCTTGAACACAGTTTTCAAAACTCTACACACTTATCCCAAGACTTTAACCACAACGTGCACAACACTGTAGATTTACAGCACTTTGTTCAAATGCTTACACACTGCTGTCAAAACTGTTAAACACACATTCAAAACAGAATAGATTTCAGTCTGGTGCCTGTCAAACACTGCTGATTGGAGTTTTAGCTGAAAGCCTAAGTAGGTGTCTTGTTTTAGACTAGTTAGTGAACATATATGGTATATATATAGAGAAAGATCAGACTTTTTTGTATACAATCACCAAATAAGAATGAAACAATTATACACTGTACCGTTTGAGAGAAACAGGTAAAAGAGCAAAGATACCAACATGTCCAGGTAAGATGTCTGAGGTTATGTACACAGCTATAAAAAAAAGTGAAAAAACTATATCTTTACAATAGTAAAACTGTCTTCTTACTGTTTTTCAGAAAGTAATGGAGGTGAAAGCAATAGAAACACTACATTCATTTGTATTTAGTGATGATGAAGACATCCAATGTGATGAAGAAAACTCGCCACATGATGCTGGAGAGAGGCAGGATTAGTCACACTATTCTTTGGTACTGTTACGTATGGACCTTTAGTTTTTGTCCCCAGTAATTCCATAAATTACTAGAGACAAAATACTTTATTGAAGAAGACTGCTGATTTTCATTCCTTCTTTTTTACCTTATGTAAAAATTGGTATGCTATACAATCTATATTTTTTCCATAAATAAACTACTGAGTAGTGTCAAGTCACTCAAATTGTTCAAAGTGTAAAGATGAAAAAGTTTGTAATTTGTGTATTGGTGTTTGACGCTAGTGTTTTTACCCTCAGTGTGTTCTGAGTGACAGTGTGTGTTATCTCAGTGTGTGTGTGTGTGTGTGTTATTTCAGTGAGGCTTGTCCATAGTGTTTGGCTGCACTGAGCCTGTTTTGCAGGTGACTGTTGGTAGTGCAGACTGTAGTTTGAGTTTTGCACATGTGACTCCAGTTGTGCCCACTGTCGTTTAGCAATTGGAAAAAACTGTATTACATCTTTACATCTTTACATTATTACATCTTTACATCTTTACATTATTACATCTTTACATCTTTACATTATTACATCTTTACATTATTACATCTTTACATCTTTACATTATTACATCTTTACATCTTTACATTATTACATCTTTACATCTTTACATTATTACATCTTTACATCTTTACATTATTACATCTTTACATCTTTACATTATTACATATTTACATTATTACATTATCACGCTGCAGGTGTTTGTATCAGACTGTGTGTTTGTTGGGATCTAGAAATATAAGATTTTTATGAAAGCTAAAACTGTACAAGCAAATATTATACCAAGCTACAAAGATGTTATACAACTTTATTTCATTATTAAAGGTGCTGTATTTGAACATCAACACCCTCCCTCTTTTCTGCTAAAGCCCAAATCGGTCTCCTAAGCCCCTCCTCCCACAAGGGAGAATGAATGCGTGTGCATGAGCAGTGATTGACACGTGGTTAGACACCCCCCCTGGCCCTGATTGGTGCATCTGGACAGTTAGACCCCGCACCTGGCCCTGATTGGTGCATCTGAACAGTTAGACACGCCCCCTGGCCCTGATTGGTGCATCTGAACAGTTAGACACTCCCCCTTGGCCCCTGATTGGTGCATCTGAACAGTTAGACACTCCCCCTGGCCCTGATTGGTGCATCTGAACAGTTAGACACTCCCTTTGGCCCTGATTGGTGCATCTGAACAGTTAGACACTCCCCTTGGCCCTGATTGGTGCATCTGAACAGGGAGCTGTGGATTTTTGTAAATCTCCCTCCAGG
>CM046790.1:737500-755000 GCA_025617405.1 Perca schrenkii | reverse complement strand
AATACATTCCCTCATATGGAGACAGAATTGCACAGAGTGGCAATCGGGAGAGTCAGGACTTTTCCCGTTGGGCCGGTAGTGTTTCAGGGCCGTGAGGGCCGATCTGATAATAGTTATACATTGCAAGTTCTTAGCAACACCATCCGACGGCTGGTCAAACTGTGCAGCCTCTGCTCATCCCATACGGTGGGCCTCAGCAGCCTCTTATTTTCATTACAAACACAGGCTGATCAGAAAGCACTAACGGTCACAACCATGTCTAGGATTTTCAGAAATATAGGGGGATCAGTGAGCGGTCCCCTCCCCAAATGGCATAACCCTGGTCGGCCTATGACGTAAAGCCATCGAACACCTCTTTTATTCTTCGTCACGTTTGGAAGTCAATAGTCACTTTCCGACCAGAGGGATATTTACAGTTCCTAGAACATAACTTTACTAAAACCCATTTTCTCTCCCGGTCTGACTGGACCAATTTGGGGATTATTAAGTTCCTCTGGCCACAGTTCCTGTAACTCTTTCAGCTCCTACTTCAGGGCAGGGTCTTTTCCCTTTTCCACATAGTGGTGGTTAGATGGCTGTGATAATAATAACAAAAGGTCAGTTCCTATGGCCAGTGTCATTTGTTGAGTAAAATAAAGTTGTAACAGTGCTGATTTTAATAACCATGTATGTTTTATGTTTTAAGTAATAAATTGTATGCTGCAACCGGGTTTTGAAAATAGGAATGAATCTATATGACTGCTAAGGTCAAGAACAGATCTGGTTATCACAATCCTCACCTTTGTCTCTGTAAAGAATAGGTCCAGACAGATCTTGTTATCATAATCCTCACCTTTTGACTAGTTTCTCTCCCCCTCTCTTCCTGTTTCTAGCAGATAGATTAGGTTAAAACCAACTATTAACACATAAAGAGAAACCTTCTCCTACACAGCAGGAAATAACTTTCTGCTTCTTTCAGTCTCCAACCTCCTGGTACTTAATGTCTGGGTTAGGTCAATAGAATGTTAATTCATGTAAACTTGAAAAGACTCAACATCTGCATGATAGAGCCTATTGATCTGTAGGTGCAAATGACCCCTAGGGGGCAGAGTTTAGGGCATGTCCTTCCTAATTGGATAGCGAAGAAACCAACGAGATGCGTCCAACCTGTCACCATGCCAACGAAGAGCCTATGAGGAAGGCTCTTACTCACGAAGGAGAAAAGTAACCGCCCCTGGGATTGGAGGAATAAAGCAGGGGAGCAACCGTGATTCGGGCAAAATAGATGTGGAAACTTTATGGTTAAGCAACTATTTTTTGCAGCGTAATTCTCTGTATTTTGACTTATCATTTTTATTAATAAATCTTTGTGTTAACCCTTCATTTGGACCATAGACTGTAAATATTAGTGGACAGTCCATCCGGTTTCGCAAAGTGCTGCAAATGCGGAAGTGCCTTAAACCTGCATTCTATCTGAATTCCAGCAGGGGGCGACACGTGCGGTTGCAAAAGGAGGTCTGTTTCTGTAAAAGTCTATGAGAAAGTGACCCACTTCTCACTTGATTTATTACCTCAGTAAACCTCTTCATAACAATCGCTAGTTTTAAGTCTTCTGCAACACAGAATGATGTTCATTTTTTGAATTATGGTCTCGTTGATTTTAAAATCGGCGTTAAAGCAGGGGGTGTTTTAGGGCGTGGCTATGATGTGATTGACAGTTCGCGGCCTGTCAATCATGACAAGAGGTTTAGCAAAGCTTATCCAAGGCACGTCAACTTCATTTTGGAGTTTGACCAGCTTTCTTCGTAGTGACTGTGACACTTTGGTCGCCTAATAATGTATTGTTCAGCGTTCGGTTGGAGGACAAGACACTCAAAGGAGTCGGCAGTTCAGTTTTTCTGGTAAGTAACGTTACATTTTTTTAAATACTGTTTTTCGTTAGCAAACGTTAGCATCCCAATTCATATCAGTTTGCTAGCTAGATTGCACCTTGCTAACCAAGCTAGCGGGCGAACATTATGCAGACCGTATAAATGGATTCAAATATAGCTAGCTATATTTAACGTTACAGTCGTATACAGTAGGTATGCACAACGGTCTCTCCGGTGATCTATTTTTAACCATATCTGGTGTTATTGCTAATCGATGCGCATGCCTCCCTAACCCGCAAGCTAACACTACCATTACGTGTAATGGTAGCTAATGTTAGCTTAAAACCAAAGCCTGATATAGTTAATGCTATGGTGCAAAGTCATATTAAACCCTATATTCGCACGGGATTAGAATACTTTTGGGACTGCGTGTGATTTAGAAATTACCCCCTCACATCTGAGTTTCGTGTGGCGCATTTGCACAGGACAAGCAGAGACTGCTTTTACGTGAATATACTGAAATATATGTTCCTGCCCGAGAGTTGGGCAACGTTACCCGGAGGACAGGCACATAATATCCTCCCCGCCGCGGGGCACCCACACAGCATCACCGTCACCCACACAGCATCACCGTCACCCACACAGCATCACCGTCACCCACACAGCATCACCATCACCCACACAGCATCACCGTCACCCTCACAGCATCACCATCACCCACACAGCATCACCGTCACCCTCACCCCTCGGACAAAGCCGCGGGGGGAACACTTAAAAAGGCCTATAAAAACGTCTCCGGGCGGGGCAGTGGGCCAGAATATGCGTTGATGCTGTTACACTGATGTCTTTGTTCCACTTACTGTAGTTGTGTCTGCTAATCTATTTGAAGACCTTCTGTCAGCACATTAGTCTGTTTTAAGATGAGTCACATACATGTTACAATCTATATTTACAAGTGCTGTTTATTACCAAAATGTACATATCATTAAAAAAGTGTTGCGTACAATACACATTGTCTAAGATAAATTTGACATGTAGCAGTATGTTTACTTAATACTGCATGTCCTCAACTGAAGCATAGATTCATGTACAAGCGCATTTATTAATATAATTCATTGTGATCTACCATGCCTTAACTACATGTTTGTCTATTACAAACATTTGCCTGTCCTTATCCTTTCTCTTGTGCCTCAGCTGCCATTAGAACCTGACTCCTGCTACCGCTTCACTCCTGCCATCCACCGGAGCAGACAGCCACCACCACTGGACCCCCCACCACTAGCCGGCCTGCTGTCTTCCTCTGACGGACCCGCTCCTTCCCAGAAACCACCGACCCGTTCTCCATCCTGGAAACTTTGACGTGCTTTTCCCCCTCAGAAACCTGGACTCGATACTTTAAATTAAACCTGTTAATTCACACTCCTGGCTCTGCGTTCTGTTCACTATTCAAACCTAAAAGTTAGCACTTTAGAAATATGTATAAGGCATATAATTGAGATATTTTATGTATAGGATTAAACTGTTAGAATTAGATATTGACATTGCATGTCCTTGTATGTTTTTCAGTTTTCATACTTAAAAAATATCAGTGCAGTAAATATAAGGTACATTGATTTAATTATTACATTGAATAATAACCCTACATAGATTAAACAGCACCTAGTGCATTTTCAATTACCTACTAAACACTTGACTAGGTATTTAAAATATATATAAATTAATCTAAAAGGATTTTGGTGAAGTGTTTTCATGGTGATTAAAATTGACAAGTACTTAAAGACACACAAAAGCACAAACTACATTTTGCTGATCCTTTGTCAACATTCAAGTAAGTATGGTAACATTTAAGAAATCATTTATGTTGATTAAAGCCCAAATAGACACTTTTAATCAATTATAAATTCTATCAAATTACCAATGTCTTGTATGACTACAATACTGTATGTTCCTATAGTTACTTCAGAAAAACAACAAATGTAGCTTTAGAAAGACCTTTATTTCACATTGAAATGGGCATTAACTTCAAAAAACTACATAAACCACAAACACTGGCAATATTTTTTAACATTATGTTTAAAGTGATTAATTAAATAATGTAGTTCACCTTTTACAATCCAGTGTAAATTCCACACATAAATCACTGCTGTGGGTCAAGGTAAAAGCAAACTTCACTGTCACAAGTGAATTCTGCATAATAAAAAGAGGTAGTTGAATCACTAGTGCCACATTGTTAATTACAGTAGAAATGTTTGACATTACAAACCACAATATAAAAAATATAGCTTAACATATAAAGCTTAAAGCACTTGTGCAACACTGTTCAGTCAAGTCCAAATGCCTGGGTAAAGAAATAAAAGCTGCCTTTACAATTACAGTGAGCATAGTGTGACAGTCTGTTGGTTGTCTGTAATGCACAGTGGAAAAAGAAAAGTAACTATTACTTAATTCTGAGGAATTGGGTTGGGTGCACAGCACATGGCATCATGGCTCTCCACACTCCTATTTCTGAAAGAAAGAAAAAGAGTCATCAATTTCCATTTGAGCCCCTCATAGTTAAATATATATGCACACTAGCATGTAGCTGTACTTCATTAATTATCTAGGAGAATACAGATGAATTAACAACAGTGTATTGTTCTTTAGTGTAACTTTAAGACTGTTAAATTATATTATTTCTGCTAACGTTATCTCTTAAAAGCATGTAAAGTCTAAATGCACCAACCATAGACTGATGATACTTGCTAACAGCAGCAAGACTTTATCGGTGCTTTATGGTGATTACAGTTAGCCAAACGTTCTAAGAAACTTGGTTAAACATTTACTAATAGTTAGCGTTAGATAATGATAAGCATTGACAATCACCGTTTTGCATTTAGCTGACACTACGTTTAAATTAGGAAAACATAGCTAAACTTCAATTTGCAGAAAATGAACGTTAGCATGTTTTACCATAAGTGGCAAGCTAACGTTACAGACAATTTACACGGTAACTTCAGATACATTTACTTTACAATGTGACTCCTCTTATATGACTATGGGACAAAGATATATTTAAAACCTAGCAAAGCTAAATCTTACCTTGAATTATGTATGCTAGCTTTCAGCAGAAGTTGCATCCAGATTGCCAGTGAACGTGTGTAACGTAACGAAGGGTGTAGGCAGCGTTGCTCAAAAAAAAAAAAAAAATACAATCAGATACCGCCCAACTGTCTACAGCTCCTCCTTCACTCCTCCTTCTCGTCTAAAAACGTCACATCTGCAACCATGATGGCTGCGCCCATAAACGCAAACTCGACGACTCATATCAGCTCTCCACAAACCAATGGGTGACGTCACACATGCTCTGTCCACTAATATTAACAGTCTATGATTTGGACCCAGCCTCTCCTTCTTCAGAGATTCTGAAACACGTAATTTCTCAACACATTACAAATGGAAAAAACTGTTTTCGCACTTGTGTCTATGATAATGTTTTGCAGCCATCCTGCTCCTACAGCCTGAACATACCTTCATCATGACCTTAACAAACAACAGTATGTGATGTGTCTGTTTTTCCGATGCTGGCGTGATAAGACAACCCAAAAATAGTTTCCTGTTTGCTTCTTAGTAACCATTTTCAATACAACAGTGTTCATGTGTTCTTGTTTCAAGTAAGCATAATTCATGATTACAAAATGTTCCATTACAACCCACACACAAACACACACATACGCACACACACAAACACAGACAGACACACACACACACACCCTCTCTCTTATCTCTGAATGAGGTGTGGAGACACGTCAGCCTCTGTGGTTTTAGATTTGTGTAAAGGACAGTGATTTCTGGAGAGAGAGCTGATGCTGCAACGGTTCCTCTGATGATGAGATAAAGAAGTTTGATAACAGAACCAAGACGCTGACAGCTTCACGTGTTGAATGTTGAGCTTTTATGGTGAAGTCACTGAGCCTTGACAGCAGCATTGTTGTTAACCCTAGTGTTGTCCTCGGGTCAAATGTGATCTCAGTAACGTCAGCCTGATAGTAAGTGTAAATAAGTCCAAAGGGTTTATCTGCCAAACACACAGTCACACACACACACACACACACACACACACACACACACACACACACACACCGTGGTCTGAACCAGCTCTGTGGTTACAAGAAGAAACTACTTGGGGTGTGACGAGGGTCAAAAGTGCATGTATACATCAGTACATCCTGACTGAAAACTGACTAAAAACTGGCTGTAAATTGGCTGTAAACTGGCTGTAGACTGGCTACTTTGTGCTATTACAGTTTTTCTCAATTGCTAAAACACAAAACCCTATTGTCTGAACCAAATGCTCAGTTGCCTGAACCAACTGATTGAATCAATCACTCTTTTGGCAAAACCGTAAGCACTTTTCACCCATTTAGACACAGCTTGCCAACACATTTTCATTGTGATGCACCCGTGCTGCATAATGGTGAGCACAAGTGACAAAAGTCAAACAATTAAAGCACAAGTGTCACCACTTGAACACAACAACTCAAAATTGATCACACTTGTGGCTAATGATGTGAGCGAACATATAAGCCAGTTCAGAGAGCACTGGTTTGTTAGGCCCTACAATGGAAAGAAATCTGAGAGGAAGAGTTCGTGTGAGACGAGGTCGAGGTGGTCGAGGTGGTCGAGGTGGTCGAGGTGGTCGGGTTGGTCGAGGTGGTCGAGGTGGTCAGCGAAGACAAAGAACAGTAATATCTGATGAAATCAGAGCTACTGTGATTGACCATGTTCTTGTCCATGGTATGAGCATGAGGGAGGCTGGACAAAGGGTTGATTGTGTCCTCAAGCGCAACAGACTGCGCATGAAACAGCTATACAGAGTGCCCTTTGATCGCAGCTCAGACAGAGTCAAAGAGCAAAGATTCCAGTATGTACAGGTTGGCATATATCCAGACCCATTCAATGTTGATTACTCTAAGTAGCGATTTACTGTAGTGGCCTAAATCACTTTTTCCGTATCACTTACAAAACTATATCTATTTCTACAGAGGGTTTTTCAACTGGATGCAATGGAAAGACCCCATGAATGCATCTACATGGAGAAGGAGAGGCGGTAATGTGATTGGCCCCCGGGCCATTGTTGGTGTTCCTGGGCAGCATGGTGGCAATGTCACATTATGTGCTGCAATCATGGGGTTGTCCACCATCATGCCAACCTGGGGCCCTACAACACTCACCAGCTCCTCATTTTCCTCAATAACATGCAAGATGCTCTGTTAGGGCAGCAGGATGAGCATCCCATCTATGTTGTTGTTGTTTGGGACAATATGAGTTTTCACAGAGCCCTCCAGGTTAGAGAGTGATTCAATATGAACCAAGGTTTTATCAATCTTTGCCTTCCACCGTACTCCTCTTTCCTAAACCCCACTGAGGAATTCTTCTCCTCATGGCGGTGGAAGGTATATGAACGCCAACCTTACACCAGGGTAAATCTCCTGCAAGCCATGGGACTTGCCTGTGGTGACATAGGTGTGGAGGCATGCCAAGCCTGGATACGGCATGCCAGGGGTTTGCCTGGCCAGACAAAATGTGGCCTGTGATGTGGATGAAGTCCTGTGGCCTGACCCAGTACGGAGACATGATGCTGTGGCTGAGTAATGCACTTATTTGTATATTTTTGTACTTAATTTTTACATGGGCTTACTGTACACAAGTGGCAAACGCATATGATTTCTGTTTGTTTTTACAAGTGCTATGTGTAAATGCATGAGATTTCTGTTTTGTCTTTTTATACAAGTGCTAAATGCACAGTTTTTTTTTGTTTTGCAACATGCATTTAGCCTACAGTGAACCATAAACATTTATTTCTCCAGCTACATGTCCTGAGCATTGTGTTTTCTATTTTTCTACGTAGTGTTTAGTGACTGTTCAGTAGTGTTTTTAATTTTGATTGACTCGGGGCACGATTTGACAACATAGTTCAGTTTTGAGCACAGATTGAACTGTTTTGAGGTGAAAGTTTGGTTTTGTAAGAAGGGTCTGAGGTTTTGTGAATGTAGCTTGAAAATTGGGTTTTGTGTTCACAGTTTAGAAAAAAGAAGAGCAGCTTTCAAGAAATGTGTCTTAGCAATCGAGAAAAACTGTAAGAAAAGTATTTTTCAAAGGTCGTCATTTACAATCAGCATCTGCATCAGAACAAAGTGTACATACACACATAATAACTACCCATTTCCAAGTGTGTTAGCTCCAGTTTTGGAGGAATTAATTGCACATATGAATTAAACAAAGTGTTTTCCAGAAAATGAATTATGAATGTAAGAATGTAGGCTCATATCTTAGCTTTATTATACCCAACTGCAATGACTGCAGACCTCTTACTTATGTATGTAAACATGCTATGACACATAGTGTTGAAATGCAACATTTTATTTAGAAATGAAAATAATCCACACGTCTTCATCTATTTAGAGGAGGAGTTTAAGAAAAGGTGAAAGAACCTGAGGGACATAAAGGAGAGGAGGCAACAGAGAGACGACAAAATGGTGCAGGGGTAGACCAAAAAAGTACTTTGAAGTACTTTTCCATACTGTCTTTTCTGGA
This sequence comes from Perca schrenkii, assembly GCA_025617405.1. Classification (NCBI taxonomy): domain Eukaryota; kingdom Metazoa; phylum Chordata; class Actinopteri; order Perciformes; family Percidae; genus Perca; species Perca schrenkii. The sequence goes on along the minus strand of CM046790.1, from coordinate 746,577 downwards.
GCCACACGTCAGGGAGGAACAAATAGCCTCACACTCCGTTGTAGAAATGGGCTATCGTAATGGTGTTCGCATCCGGGAAATCGTAGGCCCGACTCTCGTCAGCAGACTGTCAAATTGCTCCCTGTTGAGCCGAAAGTACCCCTGGAACCGGTCAAAGTGAAAGCTAAGTTCCTTCACCAGCCAGAATTCCCCCAACTGCTCTCTGGACCTGAGGGTCTCGTGCACCCACACCCTTCTTGCTGCTGCTGTGGCATCAAACTGGCTGTAAACTGGCTGTAAACTGGCTCTAAACCGTCTATAAACCATCTATAAAATGGCTGAAAACTGGCTGAAAACTGACTGTTGACTGTCTACTTTGTGATATTAACAAAAGTATTTTTCAATGTTTGTCACTTCTTGTAGGTCATCATTTACAATCAGCATCTGCATCGGAACAAAGTGTGAAAACAACATCTTAACTTTCCTTCTTGATTTCCTGTGTTTGCCTTTCACCATCACCATCAGTGAAGTGTGTATTTATATCTGATCTGTGGGTGTAACACCTGAACCTGGAGCTGATTGTTGACCATATACGGTGATGAACTTCAGAGACAACCTCTCTCTGTTGGACGATATTGGAAAGAAATATCACACTCAGACACACACACACACACACACACACGGGACAGTCCCGAAATCCAAGCAAAAATTAGAGCAAAGTCTCATGAGCAGACTCTGGAGTAGTCTGATAGAACATTAAAGGTACTTTATTTGTCACATACACGTACATGTAGCGAAATTCATTCTCTGCATTTAACCCATCCCTCAAGGGAGCAGTGGGTAGCCAATGACAGCGCCCGGGGACCAACTCCAGATCTGAGCTAGTTCCTTGATCAAGGGCACTGACTGGAGAACCTAGTCCATGTTTTTGATGGTGGGGGAAACCGGAGCACCTGGAGGAAACCCACTCAAACATGGGGAGAACATGCAAACTCCACACAGAAAGGCCCCGGAACGACCTGGATTCGAACACAGAACCTTCTTGCTGCACAGTGCTAACCACTGGGCCACCATGCTGCCAGTGTTAATGGTGATTGAGCTCCCGGTCCAGCAGATGGTCCGGGGCGCTCTGCCTGCGACCCGCTGCCAAAACGTTACGAAAGTTCTCCACGTCTCCAAAATAAAAGCCCCCCCATCCGCCTCGGGAGTCAAAGGGACACCACAGTCTGGGGTTGACATACTTAACCAAAGATTAATTACGAAAAATACAACCTTTTTGTCCCCTCTTTATGTTATAGAGTAGATGAAGAGAGCATAGCCACAAGGCCAGGGAAAGTGCACGTGCAGTCACGAGGCCAGGGAAAGTGCACGTGCAGCCATTAGGCCAGGGAGAGTGCACGTGCAGCCATTAGGCCAGGGAGAGTGCACGTGCACTTTGGTCAGATTAATGTGTGTTTAAAGGTGCTCTAGATATCAACTGTTTGATTTGATTTTTTTTTTTTAAATTGATTTATTTTGGATTTGACAAACAACATAATCCAAAGGATAGCATGTTAAAGTGTAAACACTTATTTCCAACATGGTCCTTGGTGTTAGAACATGCAACACATAACAAAGACCTATTTCAGGTCAAAGACAATAACATATAATACAACAACTTTACTTACTGAAAGTTAACATAAGAAACATTTTACAGACTGAGAGGTATGTTGCTTATAATAATTAACCAGAAATCACAATCAGTTCACAAGTTGTATTATTTATTAATAATGTTTATTAAACAGACGATAGATTATAGATATAGACCAAGATATAATAACAAGATATAATAACAAGTTTATAACACTGACAACACTGCAAGATACAACTATTATAAATGCATTAAAGACAATTCATATTCCTTCATATATGATATACAACATCACATAATGTTTAGATTTAAAATACATCTGGAACACACACACACACACACACACACACACACACACACACACACACACACACACACACACACACACACACACACACACACACACACACACACACACACATGATTTGTAATAAAACTCTTAGGTGAAAATTAAATGAAAAAGGGAATTCCCAACATGTTAAACTATTAAACCAGGATCTCTATAATCACACACATCCACAACAACATCAAGAAAAGATCAACTAACTTAATATATATATATATATATATATATATATATATATATATATATATATATATATATATATATATATATATATATATATATATATATATATATACACACAATATACTAATACAGATGATAAGGGAACATCTGCACCCTGTCAGGATCAAACGTTACCTTCTAAAATTAAATCTTATTTTATATTATTATAATAATAATCATTGGGATATTTATGTCTTATTTCCCATAATTTCTGTTTGTTTCTGTAATCTCTCTCTCTGTCTTTTGTGTTCTAGTTTAAATGTTTTCTTTGCATGAATGTGTCCCATCCCTTGTTTTAAAGCCAGTGTATACCAGGCTGTATTAAAGCCAGTGTATACCAGGCTGTATTAAAGCCAGTGTATACCAGGCTGTATTAAAGCCAGTGTATACCAGGCTGTATTAAAGCCAGTGTATACCAGACTGTATTAAAGCCAGTGTATACCAGGCTGTATTAAAGCCAGTGTATACCAGGCTGTATTAAAGCCAGTGTATACCAGACTGTATTAAAGCCAGTGTATACCAGACTGTATTAAAGCCAGTGTATACCAGGCTGTATTAAAGCCAGTGTATACCAGGCTGTATTAAAGCCAGTGTATACCAGACTGTATTAAAGCCAGTGTATACCAGGCTGTATTAAAGCCAGTGTATACCAGGCTGTATTAGCCAGTGTATACCAGGCTGTATTAAAGCCAGTGTATACCAGGCTGTATTAAAGCCAGTGTATACCAGACTGTATTAAAGTCAGTGTATACCAGGCTGTATTAAAGCCAGTGTATACCAGGCTGTATTAAAGCCAGTGTATACCAGGCTGTATTAAAGCCAGTGATGAAATGATCATACATGCATATTAAGTGTGTGTGTGAGCTGAAAGCTGCGCTCCTCTCCGTGTCCTCAGGTTCACAGCGACTACAGCAGCACAGAGCATCAGCAGCAGGACACTGAGCACTGAGCATCGCACTTTGAAGAAGGTGGAGTAAATCCCAAAGGGCTCCATGTACACCAACACAGTTCTCTCTGGTAACACACACTGGTTATCATCATCATCAACTACACACCAGTACTCCCCTGTGTCTCCCACTGAGATATTAGAGATAACCAGGCTCCCATTGTTATAGTACACGCTCACTCTGCTCATGCTCTGATCAGAGCTCTAAACTAAAGGTTCTTCCCTCTGTTCGGTTCGACTTGATAAACCAACCATGCTGATTCCTATGCTCTCCCTATCTGTGCATCTGAGAGTGACTTCTTCTCCCTCTGAGAAGAGCTCTACGGCAGGGGGGCCAAATTTGGGACACACCACCAGAAAATACATTTGCTCTGTCTTAGAGAATTTACAGGAGTATCCCGACCTGAGTGATTTAACATTAGAGATGAAAACACCAGTGAGTAGTTTTGGTCTACTGGAAGGAACAGTCTGGTTGTGTAGTTCTTGGTCAGAGATCCGATTAGACCAACGTGGGAGGCTGTTCATCAGTGGAGTCAGCGATAGTGCACGGCAACACAGCGGTCTCTCCCACTGAGCGGTAGATTACTTCAACCTGTAGGAATAACACTACAGCGTAACTGCTAACACACTGCTGTTGGTTCATCACCAGACAGTTGTAGACTGTAAAGTCTGTTGCTGTGAGGTTGGAAACACGAAGAGCTGATGTGTTTGTCACCACTTGGTATCTTCCTCTCACATTGTCCATCACTGATGTATGAGATCCGTCCGGAAATGCTCAAGGCTCTGGGTGTGGAGGGGCTGTCCTGGTTGACACGCCTCTTCAACATTGCGTGGAAGTCTGGAACAGTGCCAAAGGAGTGGCAGACTGGGGTGGTGGTTCCCCTTTTTAAAAAGGGGGACCAGAGGGTGTGTGCCAATTACAGGGGTATCGCACTTCTCAGCCTCCCTGGTAAAGTCTACTCCAAGGTGCTGGAAAGGAGGGTTCGGCCGATAGTCGAACCTCAGATTGAAGAGGAACAATGCGGATTCCGTCCTGGTCGTGGAACAACGGACCAGCTCTTTACTCTGCAAGGATCCTGGAGGGGGCCCTGGGAGTATGCCCAACCGGTCTACATGTGTTTTGTGGATTTGGAGAAGGCGTATGACCGGGTCCCCCGGGAGATACTGTGGGAGGTTCTGCGGGAGTATGGGGTGAGGGGGTCTCTACTCAGGGCCATCCAATCTCTGTACGACCAAAGTGAGAGTTGTGTCCGGGTTCTCGGCAGTAAGTCGGACTTATTTCGGGTGAGGGTTGGCCTCCGCCAGGGCTGCGCTTTGTCACCAATCCTGTTTGTAATATTTATGGACAGGATATCGAGGCGTAGTCGGGATGGGGAGGGGTTGCAGTTCGGTGGGCTGGGGATCTCATCGCTGCTCTTTGCAGATGATGTGGTCCTGATGGCATCATCGGCCTGTGACCTTCAGCACTCACTGGATCGGTTCGCAGCCGAGTGTGAAGCGGTTGGGATGAGGATCAGCACCTCTAAATCGGAGGCCATGGTTCTCAGCAGGAAACCGATGGAATGCCTTCTCCAGGTAGGGAATGAGTCCTTACCCCCAAGAGAAGGAGTTCAAGTACCTTGGGGTTTTGTTCGCGAGTGAGGGGACAATGGAGCGGGAGGTGGTCGGAGAATCGGCGCAGCGGAGTGCGGTATTACATTCCATCTATCGCACCGTTGTGACGAAAAGAGAGCTGAGCCAGAAGGCAAAGCTCTCGATCTACCGGTCAGTTTTTGTTCCCTACCCTCACCTATGGTCATGAAGGCTGGGTCATGACCGAAAGAACGAGATCCAGGGTACAAGCGGCCGAAATGGGTTTCCTCAGGAGGGTGGCTGGCGTCTCCCTTAGAGATAGGGGTGAGAAGCTCAGTCATCCGTGAGGAGCTCGGAGTAGAGCCGCTGCTCCTTTGCGTCGAAAGGAGCCAGTTGAGGTGGTTCGGGCATCTGGTAAGGATGCCCCCTGGGCGCCTCCCTAGGGAGGTGTTCCAGGCACGTCCAGCTGGGCGGAGGCCTCGGGGAAGACCCAGGACTAGGTGGAGGGATTATATCTCCAACCTGGCCTGGGAACGCCTCGGGATCCCCCAGTCGGAGCTGGTTAATGTTGCTCGGGAAAGGGAAGTTTGGGGCCCCCTGCTGGAGCTGCTCCCCCCGCGACCCGACACCGGATAAGCGGACGAAGATGGATGGATGGATATATATATATATACACACAATATACTAATACAGATGATAAGGGAACATCTGCACCCTGTCAGGATCAAACGTTACCTTCTAAAATTAAATCTTATTTTATATTATTATAATAATAATCATTGGATATTTATGTCTTATTTCCCATAATTTCTGTTTGTTTCTGTAATCTCTCTCTCTGTCTTTTGTGTTCTAGTTTAAATGTTTTCTTTGCATGAATGTGTCCCATCCCTTGTTTTAAAGCCAGTGTATACCAGGCTGTATTAAAGCCAGTGTATACCAGGCTGTATTAAAGCCAGTGTATACCAGGCTGTATTAAAGCCAGTGTATACCAGGCTGTATTAAAGCCAGTGTATACCAGGCTGTATTAAAGCCAGTGTATACCAGACTGTATTAAAGCCAGTGTATACCAGGCTGTATTAAAGCCAGTGTATACCAGGCTGTATTAAAGCCAGTGTATACCAGACTGTATTAAAGCCAGTGTATACCAGGCTGTATTAAAGCCAGTGTATACCAGGCTGTATTAAAGCCAGTGTATACCAGGCTGTATTAAAGCCAGTGTATACCAGGCTGTATTAAAGCCAGTGTATACCAGACTGTATTAAAGCCAGTGTATACCAGGCTGTATTAAAGCCAGTGTATACCAGGCTGTATTAAAGCCAGTGTATACCAGGCTGTATTAAAGCCAGTGATGAAATGATCATACATGCATATTAAGTGTGTGTGTGAGCTGAAAGCTGCGCTCCTCTCCGTGTCCTCAGGTTCACAGCGACTACAGCAGCACAGAGCATCAGCAGCAGGACACTGAGCACTGAGCATCGCACTTTGAAGAAGGTGGAGTAAATCCCAAAGGGCTCCATGTACACCAACACAGTTCTCTCTGGTAACACACACTGGTTATCATCATCATCAACTACACACCAGTACTCCCCTGTGTCTCCCACTGAGATATTAGAGATAACCAGGCTCCCATTGTTATAGTACACGCTCACTCTGCTCATGCTCTGATCAGACTCTAAACTAAAGGTTCTTCCCTCTGTTCGGTTCGACTTGATAAACCAACCTTGATCCCTATGCTCTCCCCTATCTGTGCATCTGAGAGTGACTTCTTCTCCCTCTGAGAAGAGCTCTACGGCAGGGGGGCCAAATTTGGGACACACCACCAGAAAATACATTTGCTCTGTCTTAGAGAATTTACAGGAGTACCGACCTGAGTGATTTAACATTAGAGATGAAAACACCAGTGAGTAGTTTTGGTCTACTGAAGGAACAGTCTGGTTGTGTAGTTCTTGGTCAGAGATCCGATTAGACCAACGTGGAGGCTGTTCATCAGTGGAGTCAGTGATAGTGCACGGCAACACAGCGGTCTCTCCCACTGAGCGGTAGATTACTTCAACCTGTAGGAATAACACTACAGCGTAACTGCTAACACACTGCTGTTGGTTCATCACCAGACAGTTGTAGACTGTAAAGTCTGTTGCTGTGAGGTTGGAAACACGAAGAGCTGATGTGTTTGTCACCACTTGGTATCTTCCTCTCACATTGTCCATCACTGATGTCTTCTTGTCCCCACAAACTCTGCTCCATGTGTATTGCTCATATGAGTCCAGTTTGAGCCACTGGACGTCCAGATTATCAGCTGCTCCCACACATGGCAGGTCCACTGTTTCTCCAAGTCTCGCTTTGATATATAGGTGGGTACCTATTAAAGTACAAACAGTAATAGTGAAGTTGTTCTCATGCGTCACGTTGCCCTCAGTCCAACACTCCTCTCGGTACGGGCCGGAGTCTGAATGGGTCAGGTTGAGGATGGAGTAAGAAGAAGTATTCACATCGCTGTCAAGTCGTTGTTTCAGGTGTTCAGGTACTGAGGAGCTGTTGGACCAGAGGTCAGAGGTGTTCCACAGGACAAGCTTCTCCTCACCAACAGATCTGGAGATCAGGCAGGAGTTGGTGTTCTTGGGGAGCTTGAAGGTGTGATGATACCATTCCTTTTGGATGAGGATCGGTTCTTCTGCATGGATGTTGTTGATGAGAGCAAACAGCAGGAAGGAGAGCTCTGTGACTGCAGCCATTCTGCTCCGAGGTCGACAAACACTGACACCACTCAGCTCATATACGCTCTACACCAACCCTCATCAGCAGCTGCTCTTTATCTGTCACAAACATGACTTCTTTATCTCATCATCTTTGCAGAATCAGCTCTCTATGTAGTAATCACTGTCCTTTACACGAATCTAAAACCACAGAGGCTGACGTGTCTTCACACCTTATTCAGGGTTAAGAGAGAGAGGGTGTGTGTGTGTGTTTGTGTCTGTGGCTGTGTGTGTATCTGTGTGTGTCTGTGTGTGTGTCTGTGTGTCTGTGTTTGTGTGTGTGTGTGTGTCTGTGAATGTCTGTGTGTGTGTGTTTGTATGTGAGTGTGTGAGTTTGTGTGTGTGTGTCTATCTCTGTGTTTGAGCGTGTGTGTGTCTATCTGTCTGTGTGTGTGTGTGTCTGTGTCTGTGTGTGTGAGTGTGTGTGTGTGTATCTGTTTGTGTGTGTGTGAGTGTGTGCTTGTGTGTGTCTGTGCGTGTGTGTCTGCGTGTGTGAGTCTGTGTGGTTGTGTGTGAGTGTGTGTGTGGGTACATGTGTGTCTGCATGTGTGTATGTCTGTGTGTGTGTGTGGCAAAATATGATAAATTTGGTTTTTATTTGAATTATGGGGACATATACAGCGTGTATTAATGTGATATAGATAGGAGATGTCAATGTGTCTGCCTGGTGGGAGTTACAGACTTTCTCGGTCTTAGTGCTTCAAGCGGCTGCTTTCCTCACTACCACACATGGACTCTCCCCCCTCGTGCAGTCCTCAGTTGCTGCTGTGTAGCTGCAGACATCCACAGATAGTCTGCTGCTATACAGTCGCTAACAGCCACAGTGGTATACCACTGAAGCAGCCCTGTGTTAGCCTGCCGCTGTATAGCCCAGGCCATACGCCTTAGGCGTAGATATTCAAAATGCAAGCTCAGCTAAATGACTTCATTGAGTGGAAAATCCCCAAAAGAGGTGGTCTTAGGCCTCGAAAGTAGCCAATTGAAGTTTTACACGCGTGATCTGAAGGTGGTCATTGGAGCGCTCCTCAGGAGGAGGGTCTCTCTTTTGGATGATATAAGGTGAAGCTAGACAAAGGAATCTTAAGCAAGCTTACTGGTACTTGCTCTGGGTTTTTCTGTGTTATCTTTCGTGCACATTACAGTTTTTTCCGATTGCTAAACAACAGTGGGCACAACTGGAGTCACATGTGCAAAACTCAAACTACAGTCTGCATTACCAACAGTCACCTGAGCTAAACAGTTCACATCACCTGCAAAACTTATTCAAAGCAACACAACTCTTAACACATGTCTCAAAACAGGCTCGGTGCAGCCAAACACTATGTACAAGCCTCACTGAGATAACACACACTGTCACTCAGTACACACTGAGGGTAAACACACTAGCGTCAAACACCAATACACAAATTACAAACTTTCTCATCTTTACAGTTTGAACAATTTGAGTGACTTGACACTACTCAATAGTTTATTTAAGGAAAAAATATAGATTGTATAACATACCAATTTTTACATAAGGTAAACAAGAAGGAATGAAAATCAGCAGTCTTCTTCAATAAAGTATTTTGTCTCTAGTAATTTATGGAATTACTGGGTAAAAAAACTAAACGTACATAACAGTAACAAAGG
>CM046790.1:667500-735000 GCA_025617405.1 Perca schrenkii | reverse complement strand
TGATCTACTAAGTGCTATTAATCTATGAGCCTGAGATCGATTGCTTTGGTCTCCACCCAAGTTCCCGGTGAAACCGCGGTCTTTTCCTCGTTACACTTGCACTTTCAACATCTGTTCAATCAATCATTGATTTTTCTCTTTTTCATCAAATTGCAGTTGTTGCAAGTTCCCGCAATTTCATCGTATAAAACTGCATAAATATCTCGCATATTCCATCAAATTTTTTAAGAAAATGTGCAGCATAATCAAGGATTTTTGCCCGCAACAATCACAAAAAAACTCAAATTTTTTCGGAAGGACTGGTCTGTGTTTCATTGAATTACAGTGTATGCTGTTGTGACTTGCATAAGCTGTGTATCCGACAAAATAACCTATTTCCTGTAGATCTGTTCTATAAAATGTGTCACTGTTGTAAAATGGGATTACACTAAAGTTATCAGTAAGGAAACATCACCGTATCACTCTTGTGATTATTTCTCCCCTTTTTCAGGTACGTTAAAGGTCCCATGACATGGTGCTTAGTGGTCCCCTAATACTGTATCTGAAGTCTCTTTTATATAGACCTTTGTGGTCCACTAATACTGTATCTGAAGTCTCTTTTATATAGACCTTAGTGGTCCTCTAATACTGTATCTGGAGTCTCTTTTATATAGACCTTAGTGGTCCCCTAATACTGTATCTGAAGTCTCTTTTATATAGACCTTAGTGGTCCCCTAATACTGTATCTGGAGTCTCTTTTATATAGGCCTTAGTGGTCCCCTAATACTATATCTGAAGTCTCTTTTATATAGACCTTAATGGTCCCCTAATACTGTATCTGAAGTCTCTTTTATATAGACCTTAGTGGTCCCCTACTGTATCTGAAGTCTCTTTATATAGACCTTAGTGGTCCCCTAATACTGTATCTGAAGTCTCTTTTATATAGACCTTAGTGGTCCCCTAATACTGTATCTGAAGTCTCTTTTATATAGACCTTAGTGGTCCCCTAATACTGTATCTGAAGTCTCTTTTATATAGGCCTTAGTGGTCCTCTAATACTGTATCTGAAGTCTCTTTTATATAGACCTTAGTGGTCCCCTAATACTGTATCTGAAGTCTCTTTTATATAGACCTTAGTGGTCCCCTAATACTGTATCTGAAGTCTCTTTTATATAGACCTTAGTGGTCCCCTAATACTGTATCTGAAGTCTCTTTTATATAGACCTTAGTGGTCCCCTAATACTGTATCTGAAGTCTCTTTTATATAGACCTTAGTGGTCCCCTAATACTGTATGTGAAGTCTCTTTTATATAGACCTTAGTGGTCCGCTAATACTGTATCTGAAGTCTCTTTTATATAGACCTTAGTGGTCCCCTAATACTGTATCTGAAGTCTCTTTTAAATAGACCTTAGTGGTCCCCTAATACTGTATCTGAAGTCTCTTTATATACCCTTAGTGGTCCCCTAAAACTGTATCTGAAGTCTCTTTTATATAGACCTTAGTGGTCCCCTAATACTTTATCTGAAGTCTCTTTTATATAGACCTTAGTGGTCCCCTAATACTGTATCTGAAGTCTCTTTTATATAGACCTTAGTGGTCCCCTAATACTGTATCTGAAGTCTCTTTTATATAGACCTTAGTGGTCCCCCTAATACTGTATCTGAAGTCTCTTTTATATAGACCTTAGTGGTCCCCTAATACTGTATCTGAAGTCTCTTTTATATAGACCTTAGTGGTCCCCTAATACTGTATCTGAAGTCTCTTTTATATAGACCTTAGTGGTCCCCTAATACTGTATCTGAAGTCTCTTTTAAATAGACCTTAGTGGTCCCCTAATACTGTATCTGAAGTCTCTTTTATATAGACCTTAGTGGTCCCCCTAATACTGTATCTGAAGTCTCTTTTATATAGACCTTAGTGGTCCCCTAATACTGTATCTGAAGTCTCTTTTATATAGACCTTAGTGGTCCCCCTAATACTGTATCTGAAGTCTCTTTTATATAGACCTTAGTGGTCCCCTAATACTGTATCTGAAGTCTCTTTTATATAGACCTTAGTGGTCCCCTAATACTGTATCTGAAGTCTCTTTTATATAGACCTTAGTGGTCCCCTAATACTGTATCTGAAGTCTCTTTTATATAGACCTTAGTGGTCCCCTAATACTGTATCTGAAGTCTCTTTTATATAGACCTTAGTGGTCCCCTAATACTGTATCTGAAGTCTCTTTTATATAGACCTTAGTGGTCCCCTAATACTGTATCTGAAGTCTCTTTTATATAGACCTTAGTGGTCCCCTAATACTGTATCTGAAGTCTCTTTTATATAGACCTTAGTGGTCCCCTAATACTGTATCTGAAGTCTCTTTTATATAGACCTTAGTGGTCCCCTAATACTGTATCTGAAGTCTCTTTTATATAGACCTTAGTGGTCCCCTAATACTGTATCTGAAGTCTCTTTTAAATAGACCTTAGTGGTCCCCTAATACTGTATCTGAAGTCTCTTTTATATAGACCTTAGTGGTCCCCTAATACTGTATCTGAAGTCTCTTTTATATAGACCTTAGTGGTCCCCCTAATACTGTATCTGAAGTCTCTTTTATATAGACCTTAGTGGTCCCCTAATACTGTATCTGAAGTCTCTTTTATATAGACCTTAGTGGTCCCCTAATACTGTATCTGAAGTCTCTTTTATATAGACCTTAGTGGTCCCCTAATACTGTATCTGAAGTCTCTTTTATATAGACCTTAGTGGTCCCTCTAATACTGTATCTGAAGTCTCTTTTATATAGACCTTAGTGGTCCCTCTAATACTGTATCTGAAGTCTCTTTTATATAGACCTTAGTGGTCCCCTAATACTGTATCTGAAGTCTCTTTTATATAGACCTTAGTGGTCCCCCTAATACTGTATCTGAAGTCTCTTTTATATAGACCTTAGTGGTCCCCCTAATACTGTATCTGAAGTCTCTTTTATATAGACCTTAGTGGTCCCCTAATACTGTATCTGAAGTCTCTTTTATATAGACCTTAGATGATAGACCTTAGTGGTCCTCTAATACTGTATCTGAAGTCTCTTTTATATAGACCTAAGTGGTCCCCTAATACTGTATCTGAAGTCTCTTTTATATAGACCTTAGTGGTCCCCTAATACTGTATCTGAAGTCTCTTTTATATAGACCTTAGTGGTCCCCTAATACTGTATCTGAAGTCTCTTTTATATAGACCTTAGTGGTCCCCTAATACTGTATCTGAAGTCTCTTTTATATAGACCTTAGTGGTCCCCCTAATACTGTATCTGAAGTCTCTTTTATATAGACCTTAGTGGTCCCCTAATACTGTATCTGAAGTCTCTTTTATATAGACCTTAGTGGTCCCCCTAATACTGTATCTGAAGTCTCTTTTAAATAGCCCTTATTGGTCCCCTAATACTGTATCTGAAGTCTCTTTTATATAGACCTTAGTGGTCCCCTAATACTGTATCTGAAGTCTCTTTTATATAGACCTTAGTGGTCCCCTAATACTGTATCTGAAGTCTCTTTTAAATAGACCTTAGTGGTCCCCCTAATACTGTATCTGAAGTCTCTTTTAAATAGACCTTAGTGGTCCCCTAATACTGTATCTGAAGTCTCTTTTATATAGACCTTAGTGGTCCCCTAATACTGTATCTGAAGTCTCTTTTATATAGACCTTAGTGGTCCTCTAATACTGTATCTGAAGTCTCTTTATATAGACCTTAGTGGTCCCCTAATACTGTATCTGGTGGGTGGGGTGGCCTTGACCAATTGCCACTTTGCTCGTTTGAAAGCCATGATGTCATGATGGGACCTTTAACATGTGCATGTGTGGGAACCTATAGTGCGTGGGCAGTTCTTGTGCGTACGTTGAAGTAGAATCCTGCTCAGTAGCGGAGATAGTGTGGGTGCGTGGGTGCAGCCGTCCCAGGGCCCCGTGCCTATTAGGGGCCCCTCAAACACCGCTGATATTGTGTCACTTGAAGAGAATGGTGCCCTCACCAAGTGACACATTATTAGCTGAAAGAAGCTAATTACTGCACATGATCTCACGTTGTGATAATCCAGTTCTTCTTATCAAACATACATATATATATATATATATATATATATATATATATATATATATATATATATATATATAATAGTGCCATGTCAGTTATATAGTGTGGCACTGATTGAGCTCACTTGGCCTGTTCAGCACCATTGCTGTCCATCAGCTGTCGCTGTCCGTGGTGCTGAAACATTTTTACTTGACTGTTTTCTTTGTTCGTCAATACAAACTTGTCAAAAAATGTGACTTTTCTTTGTGTTTTATTTGACATATAGGCTTACTTGGCTCAACAAGTGACACATTATACCATGCATTCATCACTTGGTAGCAGAGGGCCCGTGATGAAGCTCCGCCCCCACTGTACTGAGAGTCTAGCTCTGCCCCCAATCCTGATATAATGTATTTAAAGTGTGACATCTAGAAAAAAGGTTCAAAATAGCAAGAAAAATGAGCCAAATCAGCTCAATCAGCCTCCTCCCTCCCTCCCTCTGCAGTCTATCCAGCTATTGTATCAGTGTCAGCTCATCAGAGCAATAACTGAATGGATGAAAGGAGTGTAATTGAAGGGGTCTGTTGTTGGGTCTTGTTGTGTGAATCTTGTGGTTAAGATTTAGTTTTCGTAGATTTGAGGCTTTCATGAATGAATAATGAATAATTGTGGTTTGATGCATCCGTAAACACAGCCACAAATGATTACAAATGTTACACAGGTGAGAAATGTGTAAACAGGACAGGAGTCAGTGTCTGCACAGACTGCAATATTATTTGTGTGTGTGTGTGTGTGTGTGTGTGTGTGTGTGTGTGTGTGTGAACAGGACAGGATTCAGTGTCTGTAGAGACTGCAAAAGTGAGAATAATATTATTTTATAACACCGTCCTTACATAATGTAAAATATAACATAAATATAATAAAAAAAGATTTTTACCCTACCACCAAACACCACTAAGACCAAGTTATTACCACTATGTTTTACACTTATTTTTGGAATTTATGGACAATAACCCTAATTTTGTAGGATATTATACCTAATTTTTTAGTTAAAAAAGCAGGAATTATTAAATATTTAGACTAATATTAGAGGAACATATGTTGATCACTTGAATAAAACATCCAAAATTCAATAAAAGTTGTGATCACGAATTGTACGAAGAGCATTGTATGGAATCTATAAAATCTTTGGGTCCCCTAGCCTGGTGAGACCATCCTGATCTGGTGAGCTCCAGTTCTCCTCTCAGATCAGTCTGGCATCTTGAGATAGAGAAAATTTGGAGGCGTTCGCCAAACGACTGACCAATCAGCGTTGAGTTTTGAGGAGGGTTTAGGTGTGACGCAACGAGAAGCGACTGTTCAGTCTAAACAAACGTGGAGGCTTCCACGGATGAGATGAGCGTAGCTATCACAGCAAGTTTTATCTGAATTAATTTTCAATTCAATTCAATTTTATTTATAGTATCAAATCATAACAAAAGTTATCTCGAGACACTTTACAGATAGAGTAGGTCTAGACCACACTCTATAATTTCCAAAACCCCAACAATTACAGTAATTCCCTCAAGAGCAAGCATTAGCAATGGCTATTGCGACAGTGGCGAGGAAAAACTCCCTCTTGGGAAGAAAACTCGGCAGACCCAGACTCTTGGTAGGCGGTGTCTGACGGGCCGGTGGTGGGTGTGATGAACAGTGGCGATAATAGTCACATTAGAGGAACAGTGACTTCGAAGGTCATCGTGGAAGCTCATGTCAGAGCATGGGTGGATGCGGCGGATGCAGCAGGACGTAGCAGGATGTTGCCGGGAATTGCAGAGAAGGACTCCGGGGAGTAAACTCCCCAGAGCTAGGTTAGTAACAAGCATTTCTGGGACAGGATGCATACAAAAGTAACAAGTAGAGATGAGAGAGCAGCTCAGTGTGTCATAGGAAGGAAAACGCCTTCCCAGCAGTCTAGAATTGTAATAGCATAACTACGAGAGGCAGGTTAAAGAGAGGTGCCTGGTCGGCTAGAACTCTCCCCAACCGGATCGGGCTGTACTGGCCTGCCTCCCTCTACTCTCACTATATTATTAATTATACAGTATATAAAACTGATGACTACGAGGAGAAGCAGGTGGGCCGGGTTAGGCGGACGCTGCAACTCCTCACTCCCTAACTATAAGCTTTATCAAAGAGGAGGGTTTTAAGTTTACTCTTAAATGTGGTGACGGTGTCTGCCCCTCGAAAAGCGGAGCCTGATAGCTGAAGGCCCTGGCCCCCAGTCTACTTCCAGAGACTCTAGGAACCACAAGTAGCCCCGCATTCCGGGAGCGCAGTGCTCTAGTGGGACAATAAGGTACTAAGAGCTCTTCTAAGTATGATGGTGCTTTACCATTTAGAGCTTTGTAAGTCAGGAGGAGGATTTTAAATTCAATCCTAGATTTCACAGGAAGCCAATGCAGAGAAGCTAATACAGGAGGAGAAATATGATCTCTTCTCTTAGTTCTCGTCAGAACACGTGCTGCAGCATTCTGGATCAGCTGGAGAGTCTTAAGGGACTTATTTGGGCAACCTGATAATAAGGAATTGCAGTAATCTAGTCTAGAAGTAACAAATGCATGGACTAGTTTTTCAGCATCGTTTTGAGACAGGATATTCCTAATTTTGGCAATGTTACGAAGATGGAAAAAGGCTGTTCTTGAGGTTTGTTTTAAGTGAGCGTTGAAGCATATATCCTGATCAAAATAACTCCCAAATTTCTGACAGCAGTGCTGGAGGCCAGAGCAATACTATCCAGAGTAACTATATCTTTCGAAAACGAAGTTCGGCGGTGCGTTGGTCCTATCACAATGACTTCAGTTTTGTCTGAGTTTAACATCAGGAAATTGTGGGTCATCCAGGATTTTATATCCTCAATACACGTTTGAAGTCTTGCTAACTGACCACTTTCATCTGGCTTAATTGACAGATATAATTGGGTATCGTCTGCGTAACAGTGAAAGTTAATTGAGTGTTTCCTAATAATATTACCTAGAGGAAGCATATATAGGGAGAAAAGAATTGGTCCAAGCACTGAGCCTTGAGGAACGCCATGGCTAACTTTAACGTACTTGGAGGGTTTATCGTGAACATTAACAAATTGGGATCGCTCAGAGAAATAGGACTTAAACCAGCTTAGTGCGATTCCTTTAATGCCAATTAAGTGTTCCAGTCTCTGTAACAGGATGGTATGGTCAATAGTGTCAAATGCAGCACTAAGATCTAGTAAAACAAGTATGGAGACAAGTCCTTTGTCTGCAGCTGTTAGAAGGTCGTTAGTAATTTTCACCAGTGCCGTCTCTGTGCTATGATGCTTTCTGAATCCTGATTGAAAATCATCAAATAGACTGTTACTATGTAGAAAATCACATAACTGATTAGCAACTACCTTCTCAAGGATCTTGGATAGAAAGGGAAGGTTAGATATAGGTCTATAGTTTGCTAAGACCTCAGGATCTAGGGTGGGTTTTTCAGAAGAGGTTTTATCACAGCAATTTTAAATGACTGCGGTACATAACCTGTTAATAAGGACATATTGATCATATCTAGTAGTGAAGTGTTTACCACGGGTAGCGCTTCTTTAAGTAGCCTCGTTGGGATGGGGTCTAAGAGAGGTAGATGGCTTAGCTGAGGATATCTTTAACATTAATTGTTGGAGGTCTACAGGATAAAAACAGTCTAAGTATATGTCGGGACTCGTCGTTCTTTCTAGCGGTCCTGCATTTAAAGATGAACTGTTAGAAGTTAAGGGCAAAAGGTGATGCATTTTATCTCTAATTGTTATAATTTTATCATTAAAGAAGCTCATGAAGTCATCACTACTCAGTGCTGGAGGAATAGATGGCTCAGTAGAGCTGTGACTATCTGTCAGCCTGGCTACAGTGCTGAAAAGAAACCTTGGGTTGTTCTTATTTTCCTCTATTAGTGAAGAGTAATAGTCTGATCTGGCCTTTCTTAGGGCCTTCCTATAGGTTTTGAGACTTTCTTGCCAATCCAAACGGGATTCTTCCACCTTGGTGGAGCGCCACTTACTTTTGAGGTTTCGCGAGATTTGTTTTAATTTGCGAGTTTGGGAGTTATACCAAGGAGCTATTTTCCTTTGCTTTATCGTCTTCTTTTTGAGAGGAGCAACAGAGTCTAAGGTCGTACGTAGGCAAGACGTAGCACCGTCTACAAATGTATCAATTTGAGAGGGACTGAGGTTAACATAGAGGTCCTCTGTTATGTTAAGGCACGACATAGAGTGGAATGCTGTTGGAATATCTTCCTTAAATTTAGCTACAGCACTGTCAGATAGGCATCTAGTGTAGAAGCTATTATCTGGTTTAATATGGTCAGGTAGCAAGAATTCAAAAGTAATTAAAAAATGATATGATAATACCAGATTCTGTGGAAATATTATTAAATCCTCAATTTCAATACCATATGCCAGCACAAGGTCGAGGGTGTGGTTAAAACAGTGCGTCGCCTTGTGCACACTCTGACTGAAACCGATTGAATCCAGTAATGAGTTGAAAGCAGTGGTAAGGCTATTGCTGTCAATGTCCACATGGATATTAAAATCACCTACAATAAGTACTTTGTCTGATCTAAGGACTACACATGATAAAAACTCTGAGAATTCAGATACAAATTCAGAATACGGACCTGGAGCTCGGTAGACAACAACAAATATAATTGGCTGTTCTGATTTCCGTGTTGGATGTTGAAAATTAAGAACAAGACTTTCAAAAGAGTTATAATGTAGTTTGGGTTTAGTGTTAATTAACAGGCTTGAATCAAATATGGCTGCAACTCCCCCTCCTCGGCCTGAGCCTCTAGGAATTTGAGTATTAATATGACTGGGAGGAGTCGCTTCATTTAGACTAACATATTCTTCATGGCCAAGCCAGGTTTCAGTAAGACAGAATAGATCAATTTGATTATCAGATATCAATTCATTTACTAGTACTGCTTTAGAAGACAGAGATCTGATATTTAGTAATCCACATCTAATTTTCCTATCCTTTTCTATCATTGCAGTGGTAGTTTTAATTCCAATTAGGTTGTTAAGTATTGCCCCTCTATTCACCACTTTGTGTGGTCTGTTGCTGATTATAATTGGAATAATACTACTACTACATGTTACTGGAATAGTACTAGTACTACACGTTACTGGAATAATACTAGTACTACATGTTATCCTACAGAAAACATTTTCAGATTCATCCACTTGTATAATGCTATCAGGATCAATACCTGGGGGACATGAATCTGTGATATTTTCAACATAATGTTAATACTTGCCTTTCAGTGTGGTCGTTATGTTGTCAGATAGCATCCTGGCTCCGTGTCGGTTTGGGTGGAGACCATCACGCTTCAGCAGGTTGGGCATCTCCCAGAACAAGTTGAAGTTGTCGACATAGGGAATGCTCAGGGAAGTGCAGAGTGGTTCCAGCCAGAAAGTAGTCCATTGAAAGAAGAGCAAAAAACAGCACTGGAGGCTTTTCTCGGAGGAAAAGATGTTTGATCTGATTGGTTGATTTGGCTCGTCTATCACCAACTACAGGTGGTGATAGACAGATGGTTTATCCAATCAGCTAACCAGGATTTTCGCACCCTTCCCAGAAGTTCTCCAACGGAAAGTTCCCAGATGGATATATGGCGAGCAAATGGGAAGCGATCCCTCTGGTGGAGTCAGGTTAGTCCTCCCCCGCAATCTCCATATAGACCATTACGTGCTGGACACCACGAAAAAAATCAGATAAGCTGATCAAAGACAGTATTTTTGCATAAATATAGAAACGTTATGCTCTGAGTTGAGTCACAGTATGTTTCGTTGTACAGTGTCTTATCTACTTAGGGAAAAAATTATACACAGTTTTAACGCCAGATTGATGTGTTGATGTGTGGATCAAGACATTAATCTTCCCAATTATTATTATCACATTCGAGTCACGGAGCTAAGCATTTCGATCTTTGAAAACCCAAGAAGTTTGTTTAACGTTTACTGCCCTTCTGAAGACATCCAGAATCTTCAAAGATTATTATTAGTTTAACAGGGGCCATGCACAGCACACATGTTGAGCCAGAGCTAGCTGTATATAATGGGGTGGTGGTTGGCAGTGGATATGACCCATGCCTTTGGTGTGAGAGATCTGGGTCCAATTCCCATAGTGATACATCTACCAATGTGTCCCTGAGCAAGGCACTTAACCCCTAGTTGCTCCAGAGGTGTGAGCCCTCTTATATATAGCAATTGTAAGTCATTTTGGATAAAAGTGTCAGCTAAATGTAATGTAATGTAATATAGCTAGTTAGTTAGAAAAATTATGATTTACATAATCTTATCTTATCTTAATAGTCTTGTTATTATTAAAACTGTTTGCATAAGAATACCATATTATACTGATTGTATAATGTATGATATACTGTATGACACCCCAGAAGAAGCAGAGAGTTTAATATTCAGGCTGTGAAAGAGCTTGTTGTGAGTCAGCTGGGTGGTAACATACTTAGAAAATGTAATCATTGTTTTGCTCGATTTGCTAAATTCTAGGACGGCTTTGGAAACTTTTTTGCTGACTTTTTCAGAGCTTTATGTGGACCAAACTGTGAGTGAGAAGACTATATGAGACATGCAATAATTGAGTCAAAGATATTTTACTTTTTTGATTAAATAAAAGCACGTCAATAAACTATACATGTCTGGCACTTGGTGCTATTCTCTTCTCCCAATGTGGCCCTTAGTGAAATTGAGTTTGACCCCCCTGCTGTAATGCGTCTGTTCAGTCTGACTCAAAAAATATTCCTTCAGCTGCACGATGAAAAAGATTTTCAGACCTTTAAGTTGAAATTTATTTGTGTATGTTCAGCCACATATTGCTCCATTGTGATTATATATATTAGAAAACCTTCCAGTTGCCTTCAACCCCCTCCCCTTAAATGGACCACTTGAAAACATGCATTTGCATAACAAAGTAATGTAGATGAAGGTTTTCTATCCAATCTAATAAATCCTATTCATAAATCCAGGGAGGGAGAAGGAGGCACCCATCTTTGACGACAGATATTGCTCAGTAGTATTCAGACACCGGTCATATCTTGAAGTAAACATCTGTACCGAATGTGCAGATGTTCCAGTCAACTTTCACAACAATTATCTCCAAGTCAAATCCAGACCCAACTCGTTAATATAAGTTATACTATGGTCCTACTTGATTCTGATTGGCTGCAGGGTGTCATTAAAGGACACCTCCTAAGGAGTTACAATGAAACTGAAAAAAAAATCCACTTCAATCAAATACCACTATATCACAAAACACACCCTCTTCCCACATTACACAGGTCTGGACACTGTTGACTTCATCAATGTGTTTACTGGGTTAATGGACTGAGGATGGGTGCAGGATTCAGTATTCGGTTTCTGTGTTTTTGTTCAGGAAGTCCTGAAATTTAAGAAATATATTTCTGTTCTCCCCGTCCAGTCTGACAACAAACCTGTGCTGTCCCCTGCAGCCCAGCAGGCACCGAGGAGTCCAGACTGGCTGCAAAATTACTCTTTCACTGCAGCACAGAGCGCTACACCTCCGAGTGGAGAGAGGTGAGCTGACCTCCATTATGGTTTTATGTTTTGCTCTGGGCCCCTCCATGGAAAATACTCTACCACACTGCCATAGTAGGCTCTTCAGTCATTGACAGGAGTGTGTGCATCAATGTGTTTGTGTGTGTGTATGTGTGTGTGTGTGTGTGTGTGTATGCGTGTGTGTGTGTATGTGTGTGTGCTTGTGCGTGTGTGTGTGTGTGTATGTGTGTGTGTGCATGTGTATGTGTGTGTATGAATGTGCGTATGTGTGTGTGCATGTGTGTGTGTGCATGTGTGTGCGTGTGTGTGTGTGTGTGTGTGTGGGTGGGTGTTTGCGTGTGCATGTGGGTGCGTGTGTGTGTGTGTGTGTGGGTGGGTGTTTGCGTGTGCATGTGGGTGCGTGTGTGTGTGCGTGCATGCGTGTGTGTGCATGTATGTGTGTGTGTGTGTGCATGTGTGTGCATGTGTATGCATATGTGTGCGTGTGCATGTGTGTGCGTGTGTATGCATGTGTATGTGTGTGTGTGTGTGTGTGTGTGTGCATGTGTGTTCACCCCCAGCCCACTGTGATGCTGATCACAAAGCTAATTGTGATGAAGTGTTAATTAAAATGGATGCTGGGGCTGTGTCAGGAATCAGGCCCGGCTGATAAACACTCCACTAATCAAACTAACTACTTTCGCCTCTAATAGCTGAATGAGAAGCAGTCCAGTGGTTCACTGGGGACAGACACATTCACTTGCTTGTTCTGTTCAAGTTGCAGCACACATTCACATAATACAATACACAGTCGTTGCTGTCAACGCTGTCACATCAAGGCCTGTACTTGATTGTTTTAATCACAGTAATCACAACCCAGTGAAAAATCCACTTCAATCAAATACACTATATTACAAAACACATCCTCTACCCACATTACACGACGTCTGAAGAGTTAGAACATGGTGGAGGCAATACGTGGTTAGTGCTGGTAAAGAAAAAGACAAACAATTCTTTACTATTTAAACATTTTACCCATCTGGTATGTGCTGCTTCCAGGGAATAGGACAGCCAACACAAGCCAATACTGATAAAAGTCAAGTTTATTTCATCCATAAAAATGGAAATTACAGTGCTCATACCCCCTTAAATGCCCATAAAAAGATACAAATACAATACAATAAATACAAATACAATACAACACATAAATGCAGTACAGTGCTTGTTGTGCTGTCTGATAGTCTGAGGCAGGGGTCGGCAACCTTAGGCACGCGTGCCACCATGGGCACGCGGGACCTTAACCAATGGCACGCTGGCAATATGTGTGCAAGAGAGTTATTGATGTGTTGAAATCATGGTTGAAATGCTGAAGCACTCTCTCATCCGCATGCCAAATTAACGTTCACAGTTGCCGACCTCATAGGTGCCGATACCGTGGGTGCTCCGGAGCTTGAGCACCCACGGAAAATACTGAGCACCCACGTGTGCCAGACTGCCAGTTCATTTTTTAATTTTATATTAAACATTGAAGGTGGTGCTAAGTGTGATTGGTCATGTCGGTGGCATTGATTTATAATTTCCCACGAAGCTGATTAAACTTCTCATCCCCAATTCTATCTGTGAGAAGTGGCGCTGTCCTGAGTTGAAAGATAGCTTACTCTACGGCGTGTGTGTTCGTGTCGGCCGCTGTCCATTTCCTAAGGTTCTGAAATGCAAACATTGTTGACTACTTTTTTTTTTTTAAACTGTGTGCGCGTGTGAGCACCCACGGAGGAAAACATAAATCGGCGCCTGTGCGCAACCTGTTATTTACTGTAGTTTGATTGACTCATATCTCTGACTGGGAACAGTACAAAGAGGATAACCAACGGCCGCTGGGGCAGATGAACTAACGCTAGTCTCGTTACTGTAAGGAGGCTACAATTGAACCTTCGTGAGTTAAAAGCCAATACTTATCAATGCACTCACCTGTGTAAACCTGCATCAACATGTAGAAAGTGATATTTCAATCTGCTCTGTCTGCTCAGACCACTCTTGTCCACCGCACTCTAGTTTTACGCAAACACAGCTCTACTCTGCAAATAGCTAATTTTTCACAAAACAAGCTAAAAGAAAAGCTGTCGGTTTGTAGTCTATTTATCTTAGTTTGCAGGGAATCTTGAAATTTGGACAAATTCTTATAAACTTAAGCTGTCTGAAGAAACCATCCTCTCCGCTGGAGGCGTAAATATGGATGCATTATAAGACCAAAACAAATACATGTGGCTACTTAAAATGCACGTGAATGACGCAATCGTTATGTTCTTCTTCATTCTTGATAATGATGCTGGTTGTGTTATTATTATTTTGCCACAGCATCGTTTCATTGAAAATGATTCATACAGGACCTGCTTATCAGTCCATTCATCATTAAAGCTGGGCTTTTCCACAACTTTTCGCTTCAGGCTCTTTGACAGTGATATTTTTGTCAGCCCATTTTCCACCAATCAGGACTGCATACTAAAACCATGTTTCCATAATAATAATATACAATAATAATAATTACAAGGTCCTGATTATTACAGATTCCCTGGATATTACATTTTGATGTGATGTCATAAAAAAAAATTCATGTTAACATGGCACACTAATAAACAAGAAATTTTGAAAAGGGCACTTCATATCAAAAAGGTTGCCGACCCCTGGTCTGAGGAATCAAAGAGAGAGATACCGCTTAGTTTGTGTCACAGGAGGCCTTAAACGTGGGGTATACTCGCCACGGCCCAGCTGTCGAGCGCCAGTGTGATGTCATGGGAGCGCCGTAACTGTTTATACTGGAGTGTGGTGTGTGTATGTGTGTGTGTGTGTGTTCGTGTGTGTTTTTGTGTGTGTGTGTGTGTGTGTGTGTGTGCATTCCATCACCTTGACTCTAATTGCAGGCAGACAGGGTAATAGAGTTCTTGTATGTGTAAGATGTAGTGCCACCACTCTCCCTTTCATCAAGTTTATCGTGTGTGTGTGTGTGTGTGTGTGTGTGTGTGTATCTGTGTGTGTGTGTGTTGTGTTGTTAAATACATGAAAGTGCGATATTGATGACTTGGGATCTAAAAGGACAACATCACAGGCAAAATGACCTGGAGGACATATTAAATATTGAATACTGAAAATATACTCTCTCACACACACACACACACACACACACACACACACACACACACACACACACACACATTTAGTATTAACATGTTTTTATGGTGTCATGTGTACGTAAAATGCAAAGGAAGACCACAAGTTTAGGCCTCTCTCTCTCTGTACTCTCTCGTAGTCCACCAGACGTCACACTGGACTGTACCATTATGAAGGGATTACTGTGTGTTTGGGTTTGTGTGTAGTGTACCAGAGAGCAGCATGTAGAGCATTTTGAAACAGTAAAAAAAAAAACTGTTCTTTAGAGTGATATGTGCAGCATTTACCAACCCTTTCTCAGTCCGAACTCGTAAAATACGGTCGTTTTCCTTAACATAACTTTGTCTAAAGGGACTCCAATAGTCCCGACCAAGCTTGTTTACAAAGCGCGTTATATGACGCTAAAGGAGACTTTTAGCGTCAATAACAACGACAAAGATCACCTGACCAAGAGTCCTTATTTTACCAGATGGGAGTGAGAATGTGTTGCATTTATACAGCAGTAATTCTTTTAATTCAATTTTACTTTACAGAGACCCAACAATTTCCCCCATGAAGTATTTTTTGGTGCAAAAGTGGCGAGGATAACAAGCAAAAACCCTGAGTCTACATGTTCACCACATTCACTTACAGATTATTTTTGGGGCATTTTAGGCCTTTATTATCCCATGTGTGGTCTTCCTGTCATCCTTGAAAAAACAAAACAAAAATTCAACGTTTTGACGCCTTTTTTTCACAGTTTGATTTTCCCTTTTCCAACGTTGAAAAGAGTTGTAAAATTGTAAAATTTTTCATCTTTACATTTTCAGCGCTTATTTCTGCATCCCGTATTTTCTGATATAACACAAAAATTGAAAACGGTCAATGTGACCCTAAGTCAACACAAGGGTTAAATAGGACAGCTGAAGATGTGAAAGGGGAACGACATGCAGCAAAGGGCTGCAGCTCAGAGTCAAAACTGCGGCCGCTGCAACAAGGACTGAGCCTTTGTACATCGGGGCACACTCTCTACCAGGTGAGCTCTCCAGGCTCCCCATGATCACCACATTAACTTTGACCCAATCCCTAATAGATGAGAAAGGTATTCTGAGACCAGCAGCTGCTTTCAGATGAACATTGTGTTGCTAGTAGCAACTGGTGGCTGTGTTTGAGTGCAAAGTGCCTCAAAACAATCCTTACTACCTACTTGTTAGTCATTAAGCAAAGAGCAATTCTATTACATTACTGCAACAAAAATGATTATATAAAATTATTAGTCACATCACTTGTTACATTACTTTATTCAGCTCAGCTCCATCAGGTGCTTTTTAAACAACTGGAACATTTCCTGAATTAAAGGTCCCATGGCATGAAAATTTCACTTTATGAGGTTTTTTTAACATTAATATGAGTTCCCCCCCAGCCTGCCTATGGTCCCCCAGTGGCTAGAAATGGTGATAAGTGTAAACTGAGCCCTGGGTATCCTGCTCTGCCTTTGAGAAAATGAAAGCTCAGATGGACCAATCAGGAATCTTCTCCTTATGAGGTCTCTGCTTTGCCCGCCCAGAGAATTTGGCCCCCCCCATGAGAGAGACATCATGGCTTTCAAACGAGCAAAGTGGCAGTTGGTCAAGGCCACACCCCCACCCTCCACCTTGCCCCCTTCTCTCCTCCTCAATAGCTACAGACACAGAAATGGCACATACTAAGGAAAGATCATCGTGGGACTGGCTCTAGTGGCTGTAACTCTGCACCAAGGCTGAATTTCAGGAAAGAGACTTCAGATACAGTATTAGGGGACCACTAAGGTCTATATAAAGAGACTTCAGATACAGTATTAGGGGACCACTAAGGTCTATATAAAAGAGACTCCAGATACAGTATTAGAGGACCACTAAGGTCTATATAAAAGAGACTTCAGATACAGTATTAGAGGACCACTAAGGTCTATATAAAAGAGACTTCAGATACAGTATTAGAGGACCACTAAGGTCTATATAAAAGAGACTTCAGATACAGTATTAGAGGACCACTAAGGTCTATATAAAAGAGACTTCAGATACAGTATTAGAGGACCACTAAGGTCTATATAAAAGAGACTTCAGATACAGTATTAGGGGACCACTAAGGTCTATATAAAAGAGACTTCAGATACAGTATTAGGGGACCACTAAGGTCTATATAAAAACATCCAAAGAGCACTATGTCATGGGACCTTTAAAGGAGGAGACATCCTGGTTTAACAAGCAGACAGACTAACTGGGAGTCCCTACTGGAAGCAAAATGAGCGGTGCATAAAGGTTGTTTTATGCTTCTGCATCAACTCCACACCATACCTACGGCTTCACACCACCACCAAGCCACCTGGTGTGCATACTACATTGAATTTCACACACTTTTGCGTCACCATATGCACGCAGATTTCCCCCCCAAAACGCTCGTCTAAACGCAGAATAAAAAGTGATGCCACTTTTGCGTTTTCTCTTCAGATCATTTCCGTCTAAACATTGCCTTAAACAACCGTCTACGCAGATTACACAACAATCGACTTGAAGTGTAAAAAACACGTAATAAAACAGAAGCTCATGTCTGTTCCGCGAGCTGCGCGAGGGACAGATGTCAAGGAAACGTATCATTAGCATCAACAGCTAGCTTACCTTTTTGTGTTTTACTGTTTGTTGTACAGCTTTCTCACTCTTCTTATTTGTTGTTTGTTTGTATGCTGACACAAAATGCACAAATGTTACCCATAATAACGTCAGTAATGCTTTAATCACCTGTCAGCATGGAGACCAATTAGGGCCAGCTCAGAGTGCATGCTTGGTCATGCATCAAGCAGTTACACACACACACACACACACACACACACACACACACACACACACACACACACACACACACACACACACACAGACAGACACACAGACAGACAGACACACACACAGAGAGACTAACACACAAACACATGCACACACACACACACACACGCACACACGCACACACACACACACACACACACACACACACCCCCCGTGGGACTGCCTTTGTGTTACACTTGCATGTTAACATCGCCACCTTTTTATCTGTCAGATTAGCCATGCAGTCCCAGCGGCAGAGCTGTGAAAAGTGAAGATAAGCACAGAAAGGAATCACTGAGCCTGACGCTGTCACAGAAGATAAATGAGAGAATTTAAAATCATTTAAAAGGTGCTGCACGGATAATTTTTAACCGCACATATTTGGTACTTGGTGTAATTAAATTCAGCTAATGAGATCATGACAGAGACTGGTCACCTATGTCTTATAAAACAAGTGTTGATGGCTCATGTTTCTGCAAACTAGAGCCCATATCTCTCACTTACACTGCCCTTGCTTTCCATCTTTCCTCCCGGACGAAGAGAAACATGTCCTTTCTCTACTTGCTCTATTGATTGTAAAATGCTTCAGAGAGCAGCTTTAATTTGAAGCCGCAACGATTGATCACTTTGTGTCTGTATTGGAATTTGTAGGTGTCTGGATTACTTTACAACTTAAAATCTGGGGTATACTAGTCGCAGCCGACCTGTCGAGCTACAGTGTGACGTCATGGTAGGTCGTAGGGCTGGATGATTTAGGGGCAAAAATCTAATTGCGATTGGGTTGGGAACCAGAGGGTTGCTGGTTAAAGTCCCATACCAGGAATGGTAGCTGGAGAGGTGCCAGTTCACCTCCTGGGCACTGCCAAGGAGCTCTTGAACAAGGCACCGAACCCCCAATTGCTCGGGTAGCCTTTCCATGGGCAGCCCCCCCACTCTGACATCTCTCCATTAGTGCATGTAGAGGTACTGAGAATGTGTGTGTAATTCAAGTCTGTGTGTAATAACAACAGAGTGAACACATTGTAATTTCCCCTTGCAGGATTAATAAAGTATACATTATTCATTTTATTATTAATTGCCTGCAATACGTGTTTGTGTGACGTGGGAGCGGGGAATTCTGACCCAAATGCAGAGAGGAGGCAGGCAGGCAGAAGGTGGTCAAAACTGAGGTATTTAATTATAACAAAAAACGGCAGCACAAGGGCTGGAAAACACACAAAACCAAAAACTGACGGCAGGAGCAAACAAAACACATGAGCTGGCAAACATCAGGCATGGGGAAGGACACAAGACGATCTGACAAGAAACAAAGGAAACACTGAGGCTAAATACATGAGGGGGATGAGTTAATCAAGAACAGGTGAGACAACAGGTGAGACACATCAGGGCGGGGCAGGACAATCAACAAAGGCGGGAAAACACAGGAAGTAAACTGGAGAAGACGAGACAGAAAACCAGACCATCAAAATAAAACAGGAAACAGAACACAAACAGGGAACACAACAAACACAGACCACAATACACAAAAAACACACAGAAACCAATAAGGCAACAGAAAGGAACAAACAGGCAACAGAAATGGGGCAAAATACAGAACAAAACA
Organism: Perca schrenkii; assembly: GCA_025617405.1. Lineage (NCBI taxonomy): Eukaryota > Metazoa > Chordata > Actinopteri > Perciformes > Percidae > Perca > Perca schrenkii. The sequence goes on along the minus strand of CM046790.1, from coordinate 715,800 downwards.
CTGAAACCATAACAGTTTGACTTTTAATAAGCATGGAACATTGAATCTGTGACATGTGTGGCATATGAAATAACAGTAAATATAATGGTAAAAAGACGAATAGAAATTGTTACACCAAACATTCAACTAAATATTGCACTTTCGATTAATTGCAGTCTTCACGATTAGATAATTTTCGCATTTTTTCGAATCGTGATTTCGATTTGAAAATGATTAAACGTTCAGCCCTAGAAAACAGTATTACAGAACGCAGAACGTACGCTCAAATCGGCGTCTCTTCGGTGTGTTCTGAGGAACTTTTTGACCGACTCGGGGAGACTGATCAGTCCGACTGGCTTTCCTCCTGAAGGTCGGCCGTCTGGTTGGTGTGTCTGAGCCTTTACAGATTCACAACACCAACGCAGGGTGATGTCGGGGTTGTGCTTCTCCAGAAATGTTGTTTGTCTCAACAAGGGACGCAGGGACCGTCTGAGTGTGTGTAAACGCAGCCTTAAGAAGGTGAGGATAAATGCACTCCTGAAACTGTCAGTGTGATGGATGAATGGGTAGTTGGCAAATGGAAGGTTTAGAGGGGACTAGATTTAAAAAAAAAAAATGAAAAAAGGAGCTAGAGAGATGGATAGATGGAGAGAGTAATGAAGGTTTGAGTGCACTGTTGATGGAGGAGTGGATGTATGTATGTATGGATTCTAAAAAGATTTCAGATATGCATCGTTTGATGAAGCAAGATAACTTTTTCAGCAAGAAAGTTTAAAGAATGATGTCTTTTTCCATCAGGAAAGCGAAATCTAAAACTATAAAGCCATAAAGTACTGCTACTAGTCTCAAGACAGGGGCTGTGTCTCAAACCGCCTACTTGCACACTTCAAACACTTAGTTTTAAGTATATAATGTAGATAACACAAAATGTCCATGCACTGAAAGTACCAGGATGACCCCTAAAATCAGTCAAAAACTTCAGTGTGGAACGATGGACACTACACGCACTAAACGGGCGCCATAAAAACCGAGAGATTCAACAACTGCATGGCCTATTTCTCGCTTAAAATGTTTTTAGAAACCCGTTTTAGTAGCCTGGGTAAACCCTGATGAACTTCAGGCAAATTTGAGATTTTCTTTGCAAGTCAGTCTGGCCAAGAGACCATTCAAACCCATTTCCAATGTCCCCAAAATCGAGGCACCAATCACAACCGCTGAGGAGGGCTTTACACCAATCACAACTGTGGAGGCGGGCTTAACACCAATCACAACCGTTGAGGAGGGCTCTACAACCAATCACAACCGTTGAGGAGGGCTTTACACCAATCACAACCGTTGAGGCGGGCTCTACACCAATCACAACCGTCATCATGTGTTTTAACATAAGTGTTCCTTTTGGGACAATACTAGCCATCCAAAGTGGGACTACGGCAGTAAGTGGTCAGTGTAAATTAGCAGTGTACTGATGGAAGAATGAGGAATGAGACACAGCCTCTGGTAAACCTTTTTAAGGAAATGGCAGATATGTTTTTCTTGCAGGCTGAAGGCAACAGGAACATGCTGCGAAATGCAACCTTGGGACACTGACAACAGCACGACAACGGCATTGAGGGCTTTACTGAAAGAGCAACAAACGGGCCTGAGGACAAATGAGAATTCACGAGCTGTATGATTGTTAATCAGATACCTTCTAATATCCTCAAGAGGCTGCACCTTCAAAATATTTATTTGGAAGTGTCGACAACGAGACATTAACTCAGTAAACAAAGCCAGTGAACCTGAAAATGAAATGCAAACACTTGTATACTGTATATTAAAAAGACTATCGTGATTTTTTAGACCAATGAGCATGCTAACTGTTCAGACAGGAAGCCTGTTTACACCCCTGAGTCTGAATCACAGGCTGTTCCACGTTTTCGTTGCTGTGTGTGGCTTCTAACGAGCTGTGGCTGGTTTACAGTCACTGGTCCCCAGGGGCCCGTCTGGCCTCATCTGACAGCTGGGAAGCTGAAGATAAGCACAAGGGGCCCCAGAGAGCTGTCAGCCTGACACCTTTGTCCACGAGCTGTCACGTTAGTCATAATCATATGCAGGTATTATGTGACCCCACATGAACATGAGCCTCTTCACCTATTGCTGTTTTTAAAAGACTGTGTGGACCATCCAAGTGTTTATTCTGGACAGAAAGAAATACAGTGAGCCCACACTACATTCTAACTGTATACAGCATATACTATATGCTTAGTGTAGTACAATAACTACATGCATTTCATATTCCAATTTTTTGCCCTTAGCAGAAAAAGACAATATTCTCACTAAGCTGTTTACATGACTAGTGAACATTCCACTAATATTCCCATTTACATGCAACCATGCAAAATAGGATTTTTTCTAAGTTTTCACCACTAGCGGACAGCCTCTCTCTTTCATTCCTTCAACCACCTTCTACAAAAGATCGGCAATTGCACTCCCAAAAACCTGTTGATATCCAAGTCCTTTAACACACAGGGCTGACTGTAAACAGTAAACAGGCAAGAGGCCGTAAACTGCGCTGAAAACCAGATTGAGATGCATGTCCAAAGAATGCTTTTAAAACCAGAATAATAAAGGAATATCCCAGCACCATCAAAAATCAAGCAGATTGCATCTACATATCTGTGCATCCTTGAATATACTTAAAGGGGCACTTTAAATGTTAAATTCTAATCTTGATGTTTCTTATTTATATATGGAATATATTGAATAACCTATATACATGTATATATTGTGTAAACATGCCACAGAATAAATGCACAAATTAGCACATGTCCTTAAGTAAAGCAAAGTTCCATAATATGTTAAATGTTGACCCTTTTCTATGCCTTCATATTAATCTTCTATATATTATAAAATCTCATTCATTGTGTGATGTCTCACAGGGAATAAAAACAAATTGACAAAGAGATTGAGCGAGCAAAGGAGAGAGAAAATGAGAAGACAGAGATGAGCAATTCAATCATAAAGGTATAAGAAAAGCTCAGTGAGCCTCCAGACAGGGCTGTATGCAAGTCAGCTGTCGGCGGAGTAATATGTTGATGCCACAAGCTTGAGTTTATTGGATTGTCTTCAGCAGGAGGATGTGGCTGCTCAAACAGACCGACTGTTCATTGTGATGTACATTATGTGTTCTTTGCTAATTGCAAATAAAAATACAAATTGAAAATATACATAAAATGTATTTATAGGCAAAATTCCCTCCCCTTCTGCTGGACCACACCTTATTTAGAAAAAAAATATACGGTAGTGAATGGGGAGAGTTTTTGATCCAGCTTGAATTGAGCCATGAATTACACATATGACCTTTGTCAATTTAAAAGATAATTTTGCACGAAAGTCAGTTTGTTGTAGGTTTTTTCGTGGAGTTTAGATTCTCTGTCCGAGCCCAAACTCGGTCAGGTTGGGCCGATATGTCCCGCCGCTACCCTATCACGCACACAGAAGTATGGACCCACAGGTCGACGATCTCACACTGGGGTAAGGGGAAGACTGAACTTAGACCCTGTTTACATGTACATGGTTATTTTTACAAACGGAGACATGTCCCTTCGTTTGTGCCCTTCGTTTACATGCAAACGGAGAATTCTCCTCTGAAACAGAGTCTTTCTAAAAACTAGCCAGAGTGGAGATTTTTGAAATCTTCGTTTGCACGTAAACTGAGACAAACGGAGGTTTAGGCAGCCGAGAGAGAGAGAGAGGAAGTGATTGGTTGCTGTTGTTGCTATTTTCTGGATTCTGATTGGCTACCGTGGGCTTGAGCTTCTCGTTACACCGCCATCTACAGGTCTGCCATGCTCTTGACTGCATTGACAGCATATCTACACGGGTACATGTATACAAACACTTTTCTAAAAACTGACAGCTGTGCATAAAGTTATTTTTGAAAACGGAGAGGTTGAAATGTTGGTTTATGAAAATAGCCGGCCACGTGTAAACGTAGCACTAAATACACAAGACAGGGGAGACAATGCGACTCAGGTGCAACACATTAGGGCGGGCACATGTAATCACAATGTCAGGAAAAATGACAAACAGGAAGTCAAACAGGAAACACTAAGGGGAACAGAAACCTTCAAAACAAAACTGGAAATGGAAAAAACAACAAAAATGAGAACCAAACTAAAAACAGGAGCGGGCATGACAAGAACATCAGTTATAACGGCAGTTATATTAAAACATTGTCGGGTGTAAACGGGCTCTGGCTCATAGTTACAGTTAATGTGTCGGACACAACGTGCACAGACTCGGGTAGGGTCGGGCTTGATCTTTTGGGCCCGATCTAAGCTTTAGTACACAGACAGGTTAAGTTCCTTGTTTGACTCCTTGTGTAGATATTTGTCTTTTAATATATTTGAGGCTTACAGACAGGATTCAAACCTACAAACCACTTCGTTACCAAAACGGCTTCTAAACCACCAGAGCTCTCAGGGCTTTCTGAGCTGCATCAGCTCTCATGCAGAAAGCATCACACTGTCAAAATATCAATCATTAATTAAACATAAAACATTCAGGATCTGATTCAAAAGAGTCATTAGGATTTTCTGCACATTCCTCCTCTCCTTTAATCAGCTCTTTCTCTCTCTTTCTCTCTCTCTCTCTCTCTCTCTGTGTGGTCCTGCATTCAGCAGCATCAAAAATAATTGAACAGTGAAGTCTTCAAAATTGCAAAAGGATGTGGAAACATGGATTCCCTGCAGAGCTGAACCAGTGAAAACATGGGAAATGTGGGAAAGAAGAATAATCAATAAAAGAGAACAAGTTAGAAAAGATGGAGGACTTGGCCGGGTTAGCTCAGTGGGTAGAGCAGGCGCACATATATACTGAGAGCTTTATGCCTCGACGCAGAGGTCGAGGGTTTGAGTCTGACCTGTGACGGTTTCCTGCATGTCTTCCCCCTCTCTCACCTAGCTGTCCTGTCAAAATTAAAGGCAGAAAAGCCCAAAAAATTATTTGTAACCCTCTTATTGTCATTGGGTCAAATTTGACCCATTTTCAAAAAGTTTCAACATCAGAAATTTTGTTTTTTTTCAACCAAACAACAAAAACTAACGTGGATGGTTCTTTACAACGCTCTACACAAGTAAAATAAATGATCAGTTCGCTACTTTAATTGAATTTGGGTGTATTATTCAATTTCGGAGCATTTGAAAAAAGAATGTGGTAAAAGAATGTCGAAAAAAGTGACAAAAATGTCAGAAAAATCCCCCCACAAAAATGTCAAAAGGTGCAGAAAATAAATTATAAAAACATTGTGACAAACAAACTTGGATAAAAGTGACAAAAACGTCAAAATGTTGACTGGGCGACGGGAAGCCAACACCATAGACAGTATATAAACTGGACCACCAGATCCTAGAGACCAGTGAAGGATATCAGAAGTCTCTTTCCCGGTGCTGGCTGAGCGTTACTGAGCAGCCTCCAACTGAGCTTGAAGACGTAGATGTGACGTGAGCAACCTGTCTGAAAGTGTGAAGTCTTCTGGTAGCTGTGCCGAGAGAAATCTCAATCATTCCCAATCTTACAGAGACGGAGAGTGTAGGTATATGTAAGGAGATAACATAGACACAGGCTAATTACTGATCACTAACATGCTAGTTAACATTAGTAATTAAACCTAAACAGCTAATGGAAGTCCAAACTGCCTGTGAGCTTCTCCTGTACTATACGGTAATTCCTCTGTGTGACAGTAAGTCTCGTGGTTATGACCCAATCGTTAGCCTATTTTTATAAAAGCGTCCTGCTACCGGAGCCATAACGTGAGCTACAAGGTCATGGAGCCTTTTATACATTGTCGTGTTTCTTTAGAAATAAACATCGGACAAATAGAGTCTTTAAACGCTTCAGATTAAATAAATAAATACAGTTATTCACTGTCAAAGTGACGTCAAAATGAATGGGAGTCAATGGAATGCTAACGAGAGGTGATGGCTTGGTAGCATCAAAATGGCGCCATAGGAGCTACGCTTTGTGGACGCTCGCTTACCCCCTTCGACAACACAAGGGTTAAACAAAAAGAAAAGATGGAGGAAGCCAAGTGAGACGTTCAACAGTGACAACACTGCAGGAGAGATGTAATTCAATCTAATTATCTTGTTCATTAAGTTGCACCCGGCTACTTATTAAACACAAACTCCCCAATCTCAAGGTTAATTAGGATTATTGTGACTTGGTGCTCTGGGACTCAAACACTAAGACACTGTGATTATATGGTGTGTGTGGTGGAGACACTACAGTATCAGCCTGGTGATGTATGAAAGTGTGGCTTCTCTGTGGCCACCACGGAAAACAATGCCAATGTAAAGTCAATGAGAAGATGACGTAGCATTAGGAGCGACTACGGTAGCGAGTAGTATGAAAACCCGAAAATCGAGCGGTTAGATGTGATATAGCAGTATAATGTCAATAGTTAAATGTGATATAGGGTATAATCTCAACAGTTAAATGTGATATAGGATATAATGTCAATAGCTAAATGTGATATAGGGTATAATCTCAACAGTTAAATGTGATATAGGGTATAATGTCAATAGCTAAATGTGATATAGGATATAATGTCAATAGTTAAATGTGATATAGGATATAATGTCAATAGCTAAATGTGATATAGGGTATAATCTCAACAGTTAAATGTGATATAGGATATAATGTCAATAGTTAAATGTGATATAGGGTATAATGTCAATAGTTAAATGTGATATAGGATATAATGTCAATAGTTAGATGTGATATAGCAGTATAATTGTCGAGTGTAGGCGAGTGGAAGGCGGCCTATACTGCGCAAGTTCATGAGATGGTGAACAACAAAGCTGCAATAGAGCTGTCTGAAGACGTCCTGCAGAGTTGGACCGGGCCAGTGTGGTACATAAGCCATCTCATCGCACCAAATCCACACTCAGCCTCCACCCCAGTGAGACTAGTGTGGAACAGCAGCCAAAAGTACAGAGGTCTCAGTCTGAACAACATCCTCATCAAAGGTCCTGACGTCCTGAATCCGATCAGAGCTGTCCTCCTGAGGTTCCGAACTGGAGTCTATGCTGCCCTTGGTGACATCCGCAAGATGTATAACTCAGTCTGGCTGGAAGATCGAGAGGTCCACCTGCACAGATTCTTGTGGCGTGACAGTGAAGATACTGAGATAAAAGAATATGCCATTACAAGAGTCAACATCGGAGATAAACCTGCCGGTTGCATAGCCCAAGTCGCCATGCGAGGGACTGCAAACTTGCCTTCATTCAGTCAGTTCAAAGAAGAGAGACGCGTGCTGGAAGAGGATGCCTATGTTGACGACATTCTGACTTCGCACAACAACCTTGACCATCTGAAATGCCTCACAACCAACATTGAGCACATCCTGAAAGCTGGAGGATTCTACATGAAGCCGTGGGTCTACTCTTTTCGAGGTGGGAAGAAAGATCCCAAGAGTGAGAGACTCAGAACAGAGCCAAAGACTATGATCCTGCCTAACCAGCTGATGGAAGATGACAACAAAGCCCTTGGCCTTGGTTATACCATGGATGATGACAAGCTTCATGTCATGGTTGCAGTGAACTTTTCAAAGAAAAAGAGGAAGATGCGCCTTGGTCAAGACCTGGTGAGAGAAGAAGTTAGGAATCAAACTCCCGATCCACTCACGAGAAGAGAGCTTCTAAGCCAAGTCTCTGGCCTGTACGACCCACTCGGCCTGGTGACTCCTGTCAAGCAAAAGGGTGCCATTGTGGTTAGGAGAGCTTTTTAAGAAGCCAAAGTAAAGTACTGCTCAGAAGACACGTGGGACGCTGCCTTGTCTGAAGGTCTCCGGGAAGACGCTATAAAGCTTTTAGATTTTTAGATTCAGAGCAGCACCGATGTCCAGGACTGGTGGTGGATTCCAGGGCTAGCAAACATTGCAGACATCATCACCAGAGGGTCCAATCCAGATGCCCTAACTGAGGACTCTGAGTGGCAGTGGGGTCCAAAGTTCCTTCGACTTCCTGACGATGAGTGGCCAAAGAAATCCGCTGAAGACGTCGCAGCCCAGGCTCGAGACAAGGTCACAAAGATCCAGAAAAAGGCATTTGTAGCGGTACTTACTAGAAGTCACCTGAAGACTGCGCAAGATCCAGCATACGATCTGGCCCGGGTGGAGTCTAGAAGACCACCGGCAGGAGGAGCAATTCGGCAGCTCGTCGATATAAGGCGCTTCAGCAATCTGAGAAGGTTGGTCGGGACTGTGGTGTGGATCTGGAGAGGAGCTAAAAAGTTCCTGAGCGCCAAAATCAGAGATCAAGAAAAGTGGGATGCAGTATGTTCCTTGGGGGTTCTTACAGTCGGCGAGAGACGAGACGTGTTTCGGGACCTTTGTCTAGCAGCACAAGAGGGCGTCAATTTCCCAAGCGCCACAATAGACCGACTAGTCGTCTACAGGGACCAGACAAGTGGACTTCTGGTCTGTGGTGGCAGAGTCCAGACCTTCGGAGAAGACCGCGGAGCTGTTCCTCTTTTACCATTCCAAACTTGGTTATCCACCCTGCTAGCCAGAGAAGCACACAGCGAGGGACATGATGGGGTGGCGGGAACTCTGTTGCGGATGAGGAAGAAGGCGTGGGTCATAAGAGGAAGAATTATTGCCCAAAAAGTCGTTGACAAGTGCATTGTCTGCAGGAAGGCAAGAGGAAGAACCTGCAAGCAGATAATGGAGAAGAGAGGTCAAGTCCTGCTGCGCCATTCGAGTTTACGTCCGTTGACTTGTTTGGACCTTATCATGTGAAGGATGATGTCAAGAAGAGAGTAACTATGAAAGTATGGGGCGTCGTATTTTGCTGTATGTCCAGCCGAGCGATCCATGTCGAGTTGGCAAACACATTGTCAACAGAGAGCTTTTTGCTTACCTACCAGAGGTTCACCGCTGTCCGAGGCCATCCCCACAAAATCTGGTCTGATCCTGGTACAAACTTTGTTGGAGCAAAGACTGTCCTAAGAGAAATGTACACTTACCTGAATCAACAGAACAAGGAATCGCTTGAAGAGTATGCTGCCAGAAATGAGACCACCTGGACGTGGAAAATTCTCCCGGCAGATTCACCTCACCGAAATGGGGCCGCCGAAGCTGCTGTCAGAGTCACAAAGAGAGCTCTCCAAAGTCTTGGGAATGTAGAAGGCCTTACCTTCAGTGAGTTCTGACTGTGCTCCAGCTAGCTGCTAATCTTGCTAACGAGAGACCGATCGACGCCAGAGTGCAGAGCCGAGAAGAGCGCATCCAGTATATCACGCCAAACAACCTGTTGCTTGGGCGAGCCACACAAGGTGGAGACTTCAAAGCTGTCGACTACACCATGTATCCGTTCAAAAGACTCAGAGAAGTTCAAAGTATAGTCAACAACTTTTGGAAGTCCTGGAGCCAGCTTGCTGGCCCGAACCTGTTCATTCGCAGTAAGTGGCATACTGCGGAGAGGAACGTTGCCATTGGAGACATAGTGTGGCTCTGCGACGAAAACGCTCTGAGAGGGCAGTTCAGACTTGCGAGAGTCGTCGGCGTGAATCCTGATTCCAGAAGTGTTGTCCGAGATGTTTATGTGAGGGTCTCTCTAAGCTCCAGTGTTTCGGCCAAAGATCCCGAATTGAGTACCATTCTGCATCGCGATGTCCGGCGCCTTGTGGTCCTTGTACCGGTGGAAAATCAGGGCGAAGACCAGCCTATTTGAGAGTGCGATCTTTCCGGGCATTGCCGCGGAAAAGATCGAGTGGGAGGTGTCGCGCTAATCTGGTGGAGGTGTGGCTGTCTTCTGTGTACCTGTCATTTCTGTCTGCTGCATGCCGCCTCCCCTGAGCGTGCTCTGCATAACAGCCCTCTAGTGGCTGTGTGCGCACTCTGGTGCAGGCTCAACCAGGTGAACTGAATTAGGGTAATTAGGAGCTCTTGCTTAGTCAGTGGCTCAAATAGGAATTAGTTCACTGTGAGGGTAAGACGGACAAAGAGGATGGCAGAGGTACAAACTCTTTTACTGTGAGGAACTGGGACTTTTGATCGTGACGGGCTAGCGGTAAGCTCATTTGGAATCTTGTTTCACACACTCTCATTTTTGGATCATTTTGTCTGATTGGTCCGTTTGTTTGTTTAGTTGTTTGGTTGTCTGTTTGGTGTTAAATGAGGAAAATGTGTTAATGTTACATGTGTTAATGTTGGAGATAAAAGTTGAGAGTAATTGATGACTGCATGGTTTAAAGGAAATGTTAAAACACTAAATGATTAGATTGATAGTTTCTAGGGGAAAACCTAGCTGTGTTGCCTGTAGAGTGCATTTGATCTTTTATGTGATAAGAAATACCTTTTTGTCTAATGCTGTTGTTTCTTTTTCTTTATTTATTTAAAGGTTTTCACCTGTTTCCTGAACCTGTTGCATCATTGTATCAACTGATAAAAGGAAAAGAATAAACATTCTTCTGAGTGAAATCCCAAGTCTGGTCCTTTTCAAGTGTGGGCACCTCACAGCTACAAAACACTTGACAATAATGTCAATAGTTAAATGTGATATAAGATATAATGTCAATAGTTAGATGTGATATAGCAGTAAAATGTCAATAGTTAGATGTGATATAGCAGTATAATGTCAATAGTTAGATGTGATATAAGATATAATGTCAATAGTTAGATGTGATATAGCAGTATAATGTCAATAGTTAGATGTGATATAAGATATAATGTCAATAGTTAGATGTGATATAGCAGTATAATGTCAATAGTTAGATGTGATATAGCAGTATAATATCAATAGTTAGATGTGATATAAGATATAATGTCAATAGTTAGATGTGATATTGGATATAATGTCAATAGTTAGATGTGATATATGTCAATAGTTCGATGTCTGTTGCTAGCTAACCAATTAGCATTAGCAGGTATCCTATGCATTGTAAAAGTTAAGAATTCAGATTTGTTTATCAGTATCATAGCAATTCTAACTTCCGCTGGAATTGTTGGATAGGAACCGTCCGTAGCCTGTCGCAAGAGTTACATTTTTTTAACGCATCCAGATGACCAACTGACACGATTGTTTTCGTACCGCACTCGTTCAGACCCCATTCGCATGCAGTCGGCGACTCTCCAAAGGAAATTAATGACTTCCAGTTGTTTCGAAGCCGTACCGGAGCTGATTTCAACTGCCAGTGTGAAGGCAGTGTTAAAGGAGAACTCTGGGCAATTTTTCCGTTAATCTTGATTGCTATATGTATATGAGTACTGCCGAAAGCAAAAAAAACAAACTGAATCGGTGCTAGCAACATGGAGCTGCTGCAGCTAATGCCGAGAGCTCCCACTCAGCTAACGACAGTTATGGGGGCATAAGATAAAGAGTGCCTTTGTGCCTCTTAACAGACCATTTTAGTTATGGTCATAACCACTATAGTGCCAATTACCTATTTTTGAGGGTGAAATAAAATAAATTTTTTCGCCGCGAAGGCTTGAACGGTCTTCTGGAAGACCTCCACCAGACCAGTGGGCGCTTGTTGGTTTGTTATCGGCCTCAGCAGGCGAGGGGGGCGGCTATAGGAAGTAGAAGGATGCCGGTCCGGGCTGCTAGCCTGGCTAAGGAAACTACCACACAATTCGACACTGCAGAGACTCATATTCACCAACGACAGCACATAAAATGGATATATATGCTACAAATACACATGGAACTGCTGCGTGATGATTATTACCGGAGCCTGGCTGAACACACTCACTCATCCCAGACGGCAGCTAGAAGCTAAGAGGGTAGGTGAGTTTAAACAATGGCTAAGTTGCTAAATGCATCTTGTTGTCATGTAAGGTCCCTGTTCATGTTGCACAGACATTTTAATTGCATTTTGTGTCTGTTAAGAGGCACAACGGCACTCTTTATCTTATGCCCCCATAACTGTCGTTAGCTGAGTGGGAGCTCTCGGCATTAGCTGCAGCAGCTCCGTGTTGCTAGCACCGATTCAGCTCGTTTTTTTTGCTATCGGCAGTACTCATATACATATAGCAATCAAGATTAACGGAAAAATTGCCCGGAGTTCTCCTTTAAGCCCAAATGAAAACAATGCCAATGTAAAGTCAATGAGAAGATGACGTAGCATTAGTAGCGACTACGGTAGAGAGTAGTATGAAAACCTGAAAATCCACGTAGGGAGGTTGGTTGGGGTGTTGGACGGGTCAAAAACACAGGACTGCCACCCAGGAGACCGGGGATCAGGTCCCGCGTGTCACGTTTCCTAAACCCAACTGTCCCGTTCTTCTTTACCTAAACCCAACTGTCCCGTTCTTCTTTATCTAAACCCAACTGTCCCGTTCTTCTTTATCTAGACCCAACTGTCTCGTTCTTCTTTATCTAAACCCAACTGTCCCGTTCTTCTTTATCTAAACCCAACTGTCCCATTCTTCTTTATCTAAACCCAACTGTCCCGTTCTTCTTTATCTAGACCCAACTGTCTCTTTCTTCTTTATCTAAACCCAACTGTCCCGTTCTTCTTTACCTAAACCCAACTGTCCCGTTCTTCTTTAACCAAACCCAACTGTCCTGTTCTTCTTTATCTAAACCCAACTGTCCCGTTCTTCTTTATCTAGACCTAACAGTCCCGTTCTTCTTTATCTAAACCAAACTGTCCCGTTCTCATTTACCTAAACCCAACTGTCCCGTTCTTCTTTATCTAAACCCAACTCTCCCGTTCTTCTTTATCTAAACCCAACTGTCCCGTTCTTCTTTACCTAAACCCAACTGTCCCGTTCTTCTTTATCTAAACCCAACTGTCCCGTTCTTCTTTACCTAAACCCAACTGTCCCGTTCTTCTTTTCCTAAACCCAACCGTAGCCTCGCGATAACACGCCACGTGGCTTTAGAAAGTGGCGTGTATGTTTACATAAAGTCATGATGTCATGTTGAAGTGAAACACATTAGGGACTGTACAGATCAAGAGGAAACAAAGCTAGACAAAGGCACCACTTGTATAATAGCAAACATACACAAGGATAGATCTAGTAAAAAAATAAACAGAACATGGAATAAAAAAACACATCAACAAACAGGGAATGAATTAACAAAATAAAACCACAACCATGATAATAATGATTTCACTCATGAATTCTGCTGGAAAGCCTCCAGTATTTCACAGAGATGCACACACACAGAAACATTTCCAAAGATACACACACAAACATAATGGATGTCTAAGAGAAGGCATAGAGAAATAACTGTTTTATTCTCTGTGACACTGACTAATGGCCAAATCAGTGACGCAATCACAGACACACACTGCACAGGAGTGTCTGTGTACTTCACAGCCAATGACAAACTTGCTGTGAATTCATTTTCTATTTTCTAGCCATATAATTCCTCTGGCGTTACAGCCAAGGTGCAGCTTTGCACTGTTTATGTGAAAACGTATTAATAGCTGAACAGCATCAGAACCAGAGGAAGTGTAAATTAAACACACATCAGTTCTAAATATGTCAGTGTGTAGTTTCATGTTTGCAATAAGAGAGACTGAATAAAGGAGTAGCACAAGGCACACACTGTTATTCTGTGTGTGTGTGTGTGTGTGTGTGTGTGTGTGTGTGTGTGTGTGTGTGTGTGTGTTTAAGCAGTTTGTGTCCTGGACTTCCACTGTGGAATATAAATGTGGAGCAGAGCAGCGTTGAGGCTGGAGACTACGGTCCCTTTGCCTCTGCCCATTCTGACGCTCATGTAAAATACATACTGGGTCAACAAAGACACTGGATGCATATAACAGGATGACAGCAGCCTCTAGAGCAGTGAACGTCAACTGGCGGCCCACTAAAAGCTTTTAGTCTGGCCTGCAGAATAATCATGAATTCACAAAATGTAAAGAGGAAAAAATGCGTTCTGTTATTTATCATTTCAAGCATTTAGAGCAAAAACCCAGCCCCCTGTATTTGCATCTCTATTCACATGCCGGGATTCTGAACAGCGATGCCCGAGCTCCACACAGCTGAGCCGAGATGTGTGTGCGTTAAAACACGCATCACCTGACTGGGAACGATACAGAGAGGAATACCAACGGCCGCTGGCGCAGATGAACTCACGCTAGTCTCGTTTCTGTAAATAAGCTACAATTAAACCTTTGTGAGTAAGAAGTCAATACTTATCAATGCATTCACTTGTGTAGACCGGCATCAACATGTAGAAAGCCATATTTCAATCTGCTCTGTCTGCTCAGTCCACTCTGGTCCACCGCGCTGTTTTACGCAAACACAGCTCTACTCTACAAACACAGCTCTACTCTACAGACACAGCTCTACTCTACAAACACAGCTCTACTCTACAAACACAGCTCTACTCTGCAAACACAGCTCTACTCTACAAACACAGCTCTACTCTGCAAACACAGCTCTACAAACACAGCTCTACTCTACAAACACAGCTCTACTCTACAAACACAGCTCTACTCTACAAACACAGCTCTACTCTACAAACACAGCTCTACTCTGCAAACACAGCTCTACTCTACAAACACAGCTCTACTCTGCAAACACAGCTCTACAAACACAGCTCTACTCTACAAACACAGCTCTACTCTACAAACACAGCTCTACTCTGCAAACACAGCTCTACTCTACAAACACAGCTCTACTCTACAGACACAGCTCTACTCTACAAACACAGCTCTACTCTGCAAACACAGCTCTACAGACACAGCTCTACTCTACAAACACAGCTCTACTCTACAAACACAGCTCTACTCTGCAAACACAGCTCTACTCTACAGACACAGCTCTACTCTACAGACACAGCTCTACTCTACAAACACAGCTCTACTCTACAAACACAGCTCTACTCTGCAAACACAGCTCTACTCTACAGACACAGCTCTACTCTACAAACACAGCTCTACTCTACAAACACAGCTCTACTCTACAAACACAGCTCTACTCTACAGACACAGCTCTACTCTACAAACACAGCTCTACTCTACAAACACAGCTCTACTCTACAAACACAGCTCTACTCTGCAAACACAGCTCTACTCTACAAACACAGCTCTACTCTGCAAACACAGCTCTACAAACACAGCTCTACTCTGCAAACACAGCTCTACTCTACAAACACAGCTCTACTCTACAAACACAGCTCTACTCTGCAAACACAGCTCTACTCTACAAACACAGCTCTACTCTACAGACACAGCTCTACTCTGCAAACACAGCTCTGCAGACACAGCTCTACTCTACAAACACAGCTCTACTCTACAAACACAGCTCTACTCTGCAAACACAGCTCTACTCTACAGACACAGCTCTACTCTACAGACACAGCTCTACTCTACAAACACAGCTCTACTCTACAAACACAGCTCTACTCTACAGACACAGCTCTACTCTACAAACACAGCTCTACTCTACAAACACAGCTCTACTCTACAAACACAGCTCTACTCTACAGACACAGCTCTACTCTACAAACACAGCTCTACTCTACAAACACAGCTCTACTCTACAAACACAGCTCTACTCTGCAAACACAGCTCTACTCTACAAACACAGCTCTACTCTGCAAACACAGCTCTACTCTACAAACACAGCTCTACTCTACAGACACAGCTCTACTCTACAAATACAGCTCTACTCTACAAACACAGCTCTACTCTACAAACACAGCTCTACTCTGCAAACACAGCTCTACTCTACAAACACAGCTCTACTCTGCAAACACAGCTCTACTCTACAAACACAGCTCTACTCTGCAAACACAGCTCTACTCTACAAACACAGCTCTACTCTACAAACACAGCTCTACTCTACAGACACAGCTCTACTCTACAGACACAGCTCTACTCTACAAACACAGCTCTACTCTGCAAACACAGCTCTACTCTACAAACACAGCTCTACTCTGCAAACACAGCTCTACTCTACAAACACAGCTCTACTCTACAGACACAGCTCTACTCTACAAACACAGCTCTACTCTACAGACACAGCTCTACTCTACAAACAGCTCTACTCTGCAAACACAGCTCTACTCTACAAACACAGCTCTACTCTACAAACACAGCTCTACTCTACAAACACAGCTCTACTCTGCAAACACAGCTCTACTCTACAAACACAGCTCTACTCTACAAACACAGCTCTACTCTACAGACACAGCTCTACTCTACAAACACAGCTCTATACTCTACAGACACAGCTCTACTCTGCAAACACAGCTCTACTCTACAGACACAGCTCTACTCTACAAACACAGCTCTACTCTGCAAACACAGCTCTACTCTACAAACACAGCTCTACTCTACAGACACAGCTCTACTCTACAAACACAGCTCTACTCTACAAACACAGCTCTACTCTGCAAACACAGCTCTACTCTACAAACACAGCTCTACTCTGCAGACACAGCTTTACTCTACAGACACAGCTTTACTCTACAGACACAGCTCTACTCTGCAAACACAGCTCTACTCTACAAACACAGCTCTACTCTGCAAACACAGCTCTACTCTACAAACACAGCTCTACTCTACAAATACAGCTCTACTCTACAGACACAGCTCTACTCTACAGACACAGCTCTACTCTACAAACACAGCTCTACTCTACAGACACAGCTCTACTCTACAGACACAGCTCTACTCTACAGACACAGCTCTACTCTGCAAACACAGCTTTACTCTACAAACACAGCTCTACTCTACAAACACAGCTTTACTCTACAGACACAGCTCTACTCTACAGACACAGCTTTACTCTACAAACACAGCTCTACTCTACAAACACAGCTTTACTCTACAGACACAGCTTTACTCTACAGACACAGCTCTACTCTGCAAACACAGCTCTACTCTACAAACACAGCTCTACTCTGCAAACACAGCTCTACTCTACAAACACAGCTCTACTCTACAAATACAGCTCTACTCTACAGACACAGCTCTACTCTACAGACACAGCTCTACTCTACAAACACAGCTCTACTCTACAGACACAGCTCTACTCTACAGACACAGCTCTACTCTAAAGACACAGATCTACTCTACAAACAGCTCTACTCTACAAACACAGCTCTACTCTACTAACACAGCTCTACTCTACAAACACAGCTCTACTCTACAAACACAGCTCTACTCTACAAACACAGCTCTACTCTACAAACACAGCTCTACTCTACAGACACAGCTCTACTCTACAGACACAGCTCTACTCTACAAACACAGCTCTACTCTACAAACACAGCTCTACTCTACAAACACAGCTCTACTCTACAGACACAGCTCTACTCTACAAATACAGCTCTACTCTACAGACACAGCTCTATACTCTACAGACACAGCTCTACTCTGCAAACACAGCTCTACTCTACAAATACAGCTCTACTCTACAAACACAGCTCTATACTCTACAAACACAGCTCTACTCTACAAATACAGCTCTGCTCTACAAACACAGCTCTACTCTACAAACACAGCTCTACTCTACAAACACAGCTCTACTCTACAAACACAGCTCTACTCTACAGACACAGCTCTACACACAGCTCTACTCTACAAACACAGCTCTACTCTACAAACACAGCTCTACTCTGCAAACACAGCTCTACTCTACAGACACAGCTCTACTCTACAGACACAGCTCTACTCTACAAACACAGCTCTACTCTACAAACACAGCTCTACTCTGCAAACACAGCTCTACTCTACAGACACAGCTCTACTCTACAGACACAGCTCTACTCTACAAACACAGCTCTACTCTACAAACACAGCTCTACTCTACAAACACAGCTCTACTCTACAAACACAGCTCTACTCTACAAACACAGCTCTACTCTACAAACACAGCTCTACTCTACAAACACAGCTCTACTCTACAAACACAGCTCTATACTCTACAAACACAGCTCTACTCTGCAAACACAGCTCTACTCTACAAACACAGCTCTACTCTGCAAACACAGCTCTACTCTACAAACACAGCTCTACTCTACAAACACAGCTCTACTCTGCAAACACAGCTCTACTCTACAAACACAGCTCTACTCTACAGACACAGCTCTACTCTGCAAACACAGCTCTACAGACACAGCTCTACTCTACAAACACAGCTCTACTCTACAAACACAGCTCTACTCTGCAAACACAGCTCTACTCTACAGACACAGCTCTACTCTACAGACACAGCTCTACTCTACAAACACAGCTCTACTCTACAAACACAGCTCTACTCTACAGACACAGCTCTACTCTACAAACACAGCTCTACTCTACTAACACAGCTCTACTCTACAAACACAGCTCTACTCTACAGACACAGCTCTACTCTACAAACACAGCTCTACTCTACAGACACAGATCTACTCTACAAACACAGCTCTACTCTGCAAACACAGCTCTACTCTACAAACACAGCTCTACTCTGCAAACACAGCTCTACTCTACAAACACAGCTCTACTCTACAGACACAGCTCTACTCTACAAACACAGCTCTACTCTACAAACACAGCTCTACTCTACAAACACAGCTCTACTCTGCAAACACAGCTCTACTCTACAAACACAGCTCTACTCTGCAAACACAGCTCTACTCTACAAACACAGCTCTACTCTGCAAACACAGCTCTACTCTACAAACACAGCTCTACTCTACAAACACAGCTCTACTCTACAGACACAGCTCTACTCTACAGACACAGATCTACTCTACAAACACAGCTCTACTCTGCAAACACAGCTCTACTCTACAAACACAGCTCTACTCTGCAAACACAGCTCTACTCTACAAACACAGCTCTACTCTACAGACACAGATCTACTCTACAAATACAGCTCTACTCTACAAACAGCTCTACTCTACAAAAACAGCTCTACTCTGCAAACACAGCTCTACTCTGCAAACACAGCTCTACTCTGCAAACACAGCTCTACTCTACAAACACAGCTCTACTCTGCAAACACAGCTCTACTCTACAAACACAGCTCTACTCTACAAACACAGCTCTACTCTACAGACACAGCTCTACTCTACAAACACAGCTCTACTCTACAGACACAGCTCTACTCTGCAACCACAGCTCTACTCTACAGACACAGCTCTACTCTACAAACACAGCTCTACTCTGCAAACACAGCTCTACTCTACAAACACAGCTCTACTCTGCAGACACAGCTCTACTCTACAAACACAGCTCTACTCTACAAACACAGCTCTACTCTGCAAACACAGCTCTACTCTACAAACACAGCTCTACTCTGCAGACACAGCTCTACTCTACAAACACAGCTTTACTCTACAGACACAGCTTTACTCTACAGACACAGCTCTACTCTGCAAACACAGCTCTACTCTACAAACACAGCTCTACTCTGCAAACACAGCTCTACTCTACAAACACAGCTCTACTCTACAAATACAGCTCTACTCTACAGACACAGCTCTACTCTACAGACACAGCTCTACTCTACAAACACAGCTCTACTCTACAGACACAGCTCTACTCTACAGACACAGCTCTACTCTAAAGACACAGATCTACTCTACAAACACAGCTCTACTCTACAGACACAGCTCTACTCTACCAACACAGCTCTACTCTACAAACACAGCTCTACTCTACAGACACAGCTCTACTCTACAAACACAGCTCTACTCTACAAACACAGCTCTACTCTACAGACAAAGCTTAACTCTACAGACACAGCTCTACTCTACAGACACAGCTCTACTCTAAAGACACAGATCTACTCTACAAACACAGCTCTACTCTACAGACACAGCTCTACTCTACAAACACAGCTCTACTCTACAACTACAGCTCTATTCTACAGACACAGCTCTACTCTGCAAACACAGCTCTACTCTACAAACACAGCTCTACTCTACAGACACAGCTCTACTCTACAGACACAGCTCTACTCTACAAACACAGCTCTACTCTACATACACAGCTCTACTCTGCAAACACAGCTCTACTCTACAGACACAGCTCTACTCTGCAAACACAGCTCTACTCTACAGACACAGCTCTACTCTACAGACACAGCTCTACTCTGCAAACACAGCTCTACTCTGCAAATAGCGACTTTTTACAAACACAGCTCTACTCTGCAAACACAGCTCTACTCTGCAAATAGCGACTTTTTCAAACAAGCTAAAACAACAGCTGTCGATGTTTAGTCTAACTGTTTATCTTAGTTTTTCGGGAATTTGGACAAAGTCTTGTAAACCTCACTGCTGGCTGAAAAAACCAGACTCCGCTGGAGCGGTAAATCTGTGGAGGTATTATAAGTGGCTACTTAATATGCACGTGAATGACGCGATCGTTATGTTCGAGTTCTTCATTCTTGATGATGATGATGCTGGTTGTATTAATTTGCAACAGCATCTTGACGAGTGCATAGCCTGCTTATTTATTCATTCTTAGTCCATTCATCATTAAAGCTGTTTTTTTTTGGCCCACCCATGAGAGAGAGACATCATTGATTTCAAACGAGCAAAGTGGCAGTTGGTCAAGGCCACACCCCCACCCTCCACATTGCACCCCCCTATAGGTGACTATACGCTCGGTGGCACACACACAGGACGGCTGCACCTGCCCTACGTGGCTGGCTACGTGGCAAAAGTGTTAACGCTAACTCGATAGCTCTATGGCTACTTCCACTCTAAGCGAGTCCCCACTCCCTCGCAGGATTTCATCTTTATTCAGAGACACTCAGAAAGAAATTGCAGATCTCAAGGAAGAGATTCGGATGCTTTTAGAGGACCAAAAACACAGGGATGCTTTACTAACAACCTGCCTGAACGTGGCTCACGACCAGTCGCTCCAGATTTCGTCTCTTACGGCGGCCCTCCAGGACACGGAACACTGGGATCCATCTGCCTACCACCAGCGCCCATCATCCTGTTCTACGCCCAACTTCAAGGCGTCTTGGACTGAGGTGGTTTGCGGCCGTAAGAGGGCCTCAAATAGGGCTCCATCGCCTTCTGCATCGCCTCCCACCGTCAGCCTTTCGAATCGCTTCGGCGTTTTGTCAGAGCTGGCGGCTGGTGGATCGGGATCATGCCCGAGGACCGGTGCTGCTGGAGCCTCCGTGCGGTCGGCAGCTGGTGGAGTGGCTGTCGCGGTCTGTACGACCCTCTCGGTCTCGGATGCTGCGGTTCCCCGTGGTCGCGGATCGGCCCTCCCGGTGGCTGTTGCGGTTCCCCGCGATTCAACGTCTCCAGAGCCGGCTGGTCAGCTGTCGTCACGGGAGAAGACTGCTGCCTCTCGTCGGAAGCTACTAAGAGATGCGGTGTTCAGACGATCTGGTGGCCGCCACTGTCTGGGCCGCTCAAACACCAACGTACTCCAACAGAGTAAGCATTCTTCCTTTCCTAGTACATCGGAAATTGTTACTGACTGCTCTCTTCCTATCACCGGCCATTCACAATCCTCCGCTCCCCTGACCACTTTTCCCTCCAAACACAATAATTGTCGGTGATTCATTCTGCCGACGCATGCGATTTTTTTAATGCGACCACACACTGTTTTCCAGGAGCTAAGGTTGCAGATATCCATGTTAAAATTGTGGACCTGATACCCTCACTTTCAACAACAATCAAGCGCATCGTGGTCCACTGTGGACATAATGACATGTCCTACCGTGAAAATGAACGCACAAAGAAAGATTTTAACACTCTGATTGACGTTTTAAAGAGTACTGGGAAATCGGTTTTTATTTCGGGCCCACTTCCCTCTGTAGGTCGTGGAAAAGACCTTTTTAGCAGACTTCTTGGCCTCAACACCTGGCTTCAGACTGCCTGCAATCTTCACCACATAGGGTTCATTGACAATTTCAATCTTTTTTGGGAACGTGGCGCTCTGTTCAGCAGGGATGGAATTCATCCGAACGCACGGGGCAACCAGATGCTATGTAGAAATATGCAGCATGTCCTGCAAACGCAGTGGAATGACTGACGGTTTACCTCCCGAAAAAACACGCTCAAACACAATTCCCAGATGCACTCTTCCATAACCTCCTCCTCCTCTAAAACAACGTCTCCTAGTCCACAAAACAGCTATATCATCCCAGTTATTATTAACAACAGACCACACAAAGTGGTGAAGCAGCAATACAATAAAACACATTCAACTGCTAATATAGTAAATTTAGCGCTCATTCCCCGTCATCTACAGCCTGCCATAAGAAACGAGGCAGATATTTGCCTCAACACACTAACACTAGCTTTATTAAATGTCAGATCCTTAGCAGGAAAATCATTTTTTTATCAATGATTTTATTATTCAACATAATCTTGATTTTATGTTTTTTAACTGAAACCTGGTTGGATCAGAATAACAGCGCTGCTGTCCTCATCGAGTCAGCTCCCCCTGGTTTCAGTTTTATGAATGAGAGTAGAGTTCATAAGAGAGGAGGCGGGGTTGCTATTTTGTTTAAAAACTCATTCATATGTACGCAATTATCCGTCGGAAATTTCGCTTCCTTTGAGTATGTGGCTCTTCAGCTAAGGTCCACTAATAGAGCTATATTTATAAATATCTACAGACCACCTAAGTACTGTGCAGCCTTTTTTGAGGATTTTGCTGAACTACTGTCTATGATCTGTGTTGACTTTGACTGTATAATTGCTACGGGTGATTTCAACATTCATGTCGACAACCCTGAGGATAGAGGTACAAAGGAATTGTATTGTATCTTTGACAATTATGGACTCACTCAACATGTGACTACAGCCACACACAACAAAGGTCACATCTTGGACTTAATTATTTCTAAAGGCTTGAACATTTCCAAAGTTGTGGTGAATGATATTGCTCTTTCTGATCATTCCTGTGTGTTTTTTTAATAGCTCTATAACTGTGAAAAAAACTGTTCATACAGAGGTAATCAAAAAACGATACATCACTGAAAGCATCAGTGAAAAAATTCATTCAGCTTTTCTCGTCCACAACTGCCCCCTCTGGAGCCTCAGCAACCGAACTTCTAGATAATTTCAACTGTAGAATATCAACTATTATTGACACCATTGCTCCCGTTAAGGTCAAAATCATCTCTAGCAAGAAAAAAAAATCTCCATGGAGAAATGTCGCACCTGTAAGATTAGAAAAAAGAGAGTGTCGAAAAGCTGAACGCAGGTGGCGAAAAACAAACCTACAGGTCCATTATGAAATCTATAAAGAAAGACTTTGTATTTTTAATGTGGTACTGAGAAATGCAAGGCGGACGTTCTTCTCTGAAATTATTTCAAAAAACTCTAATAATTCACGTGCTCTATTTGCTACTGTGGATAGGTTATCAAACCCTCCAGTACCAGTAGCATCTGACTTTTTGTCCACTGAAGCTTGCAATAACTTTGCAATCTTCTTTAGTAAAAAAATTCAGAAAATTAGACTTACAGTCAGTGCATCCATATCAGTTACAGGATATGTGCTGTCTCCATGCTTAAGCAAAACAAGTCCTCATATGACACAATTTCAAACGATTCACCAAGGTCAACTGGCGGAGTTTATACAAAATCTGAAAACCTCTTCCTGTTGCCTTGATATTTTACCAACTGGCTTTTTTAAAAATGTTTCGAATTGTTTGGTCTCAGATCTTTTACAAATTGTAAACATGTCTCTTCAAACAGGCATCTCCCACAGGCGTTAAAAACTGCAGTAATCAAGCCACTCTTAAAAAAGAATAACCTGGATACATCACTAATGGACAACTATAGGCCTATATCAAACCTCCCATTCTTAAGTAAAATTATTGAAAAAGCTGTTTTTCAACAAATAAACCTTTTATTGTCCCAAAAGAATATTTTGGATCCCTTACAGTCGGGTTTTCGGCCACATCATAGCACTGAGACAGCTCTTCTGAAAATCTTTAATGATATCCACCTAAGCACAGATAGTGGCAGAACTACAGTCTTAGTTTTATTAGATCTCAGCGCTGCATTTGACACCGTTGACCACGACATATTATTAAATAGACTGGAAAACTGGGTAGGCCTTTCTGGAACAGTACTACAGTGGTTTGAATCCTATTTAAAAAATAGAAATTACTATGTGTCAATAGGTAACTATGCATCTGAGCGTACTAGTTTGACATGTGGAGTTCCCCAAGGCTCCATCCTGGGGCCTCTACTGTTTAATATATACATGCTGCCCCTAGCTAAAATCATGGAAAACAACAACATAAACTATCACAGCTATGCGGACGATACACAGATTTATATAACCTTGTCACCCAGGAGACTACAGTCCAATACAACACCTGGCCAGGTGCATTGAACAAATCAACGAATGGATGTGCCAGAATTTCCTAAAATTAAATGAAGATAAAACGGAGGTGATCATTTTTGGACCTAAAAATGAACGATTAAAAGTCAATGCTCATCTTCAATCAACAATGTTAAAAACAACAGACAAAACAAGAAATCTTGGCATACTTATGGACTCTGACCTGAATTTTAACAGCCACATTAGGTCAGTAACAAAATCTGCCTATTATCATCTTAAAAAATATAGCAAGGGTAAAAGGACTTATGTGCCAACAGGATTTAGAAAAACTTGTCCATGCTTTCATTTTCAGTAGACTTGACTACTGCAACGGCATTTTTACAGGTATTCATAAAAAGTCTATTAAACAGCTGCAGCTGATTCAGAACGCTGCTGCACGAGTCCTTACCAACACCAAAAAAATAGATCACATCACTCCAGTTCTGAAGTCCTTACACTGGCTTCCTGTGCATCAAAGAATAGATTTCAAAATACTCATGTTAGTTTATAAGTCACTAAACGGTTTAGGACCAATTTACCTTTCAAACCTGCTACTACACTATGAGCCGTTGAGATCCTTGAGATCATCAGGGACGGGTCTGCTTGCCAGCCCCAGAGTCGGAACAAAAAAGGGGGAAGCTGCGTTCAGCTTCTATGGTCCCTACATCTGGAACAAACTACCGCAAAACTGTGGGTTGGCTCCTAATCTCAGCTCTTTTAAATCAAGGCTGAAGACCTTTCTTTTTAACACCGCCTTTTCTTAATTCATTTTTGTATTTAAATTTTATTTTTTTTTATTCATCTATTGTTTTTATATAACTGTTTCTTCATCTGTTACCAATTTGTATGATATTTTTAACTGTTTTTATGTCTTATGTAAAGCACTTTGAATCGCATTGCTGCTGAATTGTGCTATAGAAATAAAGTTGCCTTGCCTTGCCTTGCCTTTTGGCTTTTCCACATCAACTTTTCGCTTCAGCCTCTTTGACAGTGACATGTTTACCTGACAACAGCCTTTCTTTCTGCAAGCATTTTCCACCAATCAGGACGCTGCATACTACAATATGTTATAATAATGTTTCCATAATCACAGACTTTAACCATCACTACTCAGTGAAAGGCCTCCTAGTCTGAGATCTTTTTTCTAGTTAGAGACAGTTATCATTATGGAGTTTCCATGTTTTTTAGGAGTTTGCTCACAGTAATACATTTAAAAAAAGAAATTAATTCAGTAAGAAAGTGAAAATTTCGAACAAGAATAGGAGTATTAGGTATAAATTCATTTTATTTCAAAGTCCGGCTACCAGAGTTTCTGCTTAGAAAAATTCTGGCCCTTGAAAAAATGTAGTTGATGACCCCTGCTCTAGAGGCGTTGCGGCTGTACGTACGTACATACAGTACGTACTGTATGTACGTATGTATGAAGGCCTATGTATGTTATATATACAGTACAGGCCAAAAGTTTGGACACACCTTCTCATTCAATGCGTTTCCTTTTTATTTTCATGACTATATACATTGTAGATTCTCACTGAAGGCATCAAAACTATGAATGAACACATATGGAATTATGTACTTAACAAAAAAGTGTGAAATAACTGAAAACATGTCTTATATTTTAGATTCTTCAAAGTAGCCACCCTTTGCTTTTTTATTAATAAGGCAAATAATTCCACTAATTAACCCTGACAAAGCACACCTGTGAAGGTAAAACCATGTCAGGTGACTACCTCATGAAGCTCATTGAGAGAACACCAAGGGTTTGCAGCGCTACCAAAAAAAGCAAAGGGTGGCTACTTTGAAGAACCTAAAATATAAGACATGTTTTCAGTTATTTCACACTTTTTTGTTAAGTACATAATTCCATATGTGTTCATTCATAGTTTTGATGCCTTCAGTGAGAATCTACAATGTAAATAGTCATGAAAATAAAGAAACACATTTAAATGAGAAGGTGTGTCCAAACTTTTGGCCTGTACTGCATATATATATATATATATCATAAAATCTCCCAGCAAACGCAGCTTGTGCAATCATGGAGGTCCACTGCAGAACAAGGCTGGTGCAGCTGTACATCAGTTAATGTTCTCAAAGTCTGTAGACTGATCTCATGAAATGGTGTATGTTTGTCACGCCAATTCGTATGTCATTATTGGCGTGTTATCAAGACGCATACTTGATTTTTAGCGTGTTCATCAACAGTGCGTGTCACGTTTCCTAAACCCAACCGTAGCTTTCTTCTCGCGATAACAGGCCAAGTGGCGTGTATGTTTACGTCCACTGTATACAGCGTAGAGACATACGCACGGACAGCTCAAAATTCGTACAGATAACACGCCACTTGGCGTTAGGAAAGTGGGCGTGTATCTTTACGCAAAGTCATGATGTCACGTTGAAGTCTAAGGTTAGTTTTCAGATGCAGGTTGTAAAAAAACCTTTTCCTATACAGTGGTTGTTTTTGTCGTTTTACAGGAATTTACTGGTGAAATAAGTAAGAGGCTCGACATTTATATAACTTCATATAATTTATTTTATGAACTATTTGACAGAAATAATCTCAGAAATAATTTGAGTAGAACTAGACTAAAATGACGAGACTTTTAGTCGACTAAAAGTTGACTAACAAAAACAGATATGTGAATGACTAAATATGCCTAAAACTAACAAGGACATTTGGCCCCATACTAAGACTAAATTAAAAATAGGTGACAAAATGAACACTACAATTGGCAGATTGTAATCAGGTTGTTAAAGACAATATAAATATATCTGCTGTGCATATGACTTGTTTGGTGAAAGATAAATAAAGAAATGTTTCAACAGCATGTGTGTGTATTTGCAAATATTTCTGTTCATTGAAGAATCTGAAGAATCTTCTACAATTTGAACTATTTTAGTATTATGACAAAGCACACTAAAGATGAGAGTGCTTTTCATTATTCCCAACAGTGTGTAGTTGGTTAGACACACATCTGGTAATATGAATGAAGTGTGCGCCATGTGGTGCAAAAGTTTGATTTTGATAATACTATATGTAGTTTTGGTCGCAGTGCTTCATTTTGCAGGATATATATATGAGGTATTTTGCAGTTTGGGTGTGTGGTTTTGTGAATTGTGTTAAGTATTTTGATAAAACCAGCCTAGTTTGCAAAATTGTTTTTGGCAATTGGAAAAAACTGTAAGCAGTCTGCAGCTGCCGCTGTCGGAAAAACAACACAGACGGTGCGTTCACTTGAAACTACTAAGCCTCGTGGTGCATTCAAAGTTATTGTAAAATACCCAATTCCCCTATTTTTTAAAGTATCGGTTCAGGCACCGTTTAGGCACCGGTACTGTTTAAAAAGTATCGTTTTAGCACCGGTATCGGAAAAAACCCAAACGATAGCCAACCCTAGAGTTTACAGACACGTCTCTGCTGACTGGGTATCACCTGGGACCTGAGCCAATGAAAAACAAGAGAGACACACCCACCAAACAAGACAAAACATATCTCAAACGTAGACTTAATATTTATAGTCTATGATCTCAAAGCAGTTGCACACCATTTCACAACAGTGCACACTGTTGTGCGATTGAACGTGCCCCACAGTACAATACAATCAAAATGTCACGTGTCAAAGCGCCAAAGCTGGGAGCTTGGTTTTAGGACGAGATTTAATCCTTGTCTCTTCCTGTCGGCTATGCAACATTTTGTCGTTTTTTTGTCACTTTTTCTGACATTTTTGTTACAGTTTTCAGCGGTTTTTAAAAATGTTTTTGTCGAGTTTTTCCCAGGTTTTTTTGTCACTATTTCTGACGTTTTTGTCAATTTGTTTTCAGCGATTTATTTTTTATGTTTTTGTCGATTTTCTTCTCTGCGTTGTTTTTTTCCGACATTTTTGTCACTTTTTTTCTTCAAATGCTAAAAGAAACACACAAAATCAATGAAAGTAGTGAACAGATCATTTATTTAGCTTGTGAAGAGTGTCGTAGGGAACCATCCATTATTTTGTTTCACAGTTCGGTTGAAAGAAAACCAAAATTTCTGATACAGAAACTTTTTGATGTGTTTGTGGTGAATGTGAAGATGAACTGCTTCCTCCTCTGTCAGCTTTAGCCACTGAACAGAAATAAGCAGAGAAATCAGACCAATCACAACAGCTGCTCAGTCTGACATCACACTGCCTGAGCTCATTACTATTCATGAGCTCGCCCAGTTGGGCTGGGTAAAGGATGCTGATAGGAGCTGAGTCTTCCTGCAGGCTTTCTATACCACACTAGAATGGCTTGAAACAAGGTAACCAAGGTTACAGAGTCCATGGTAGAACTACCACAAAGTCATGAAAAAACCTTTAAGTAAAAATAAAATTCAAGTTCATTGTAATCCACATTTCTACCAATTTAATTTAACAGATTCAACAATATATCCATGCTTTTTTCCACACTTTGTTCATGTAGTCATGATATATGTGTGGCAGGGCACCTTTAAAATTGATCCTAAAATGTCTTGTGTTTACGTGTTCCAGTTAAGGGACGAGCAGAGACGTTCTCCTTATTTCTGGAGCAGTTGATCGTCTAATATTGATGCAAATGGGTTGACAGGTAAAAGCCCAGGCAGGGCGCCTGGTTAGCTCACCTGGCAGAGCAGGCGCCCTTATGCAGGGGTCAGTCCTTGATGCAGCGGCTCAAGGTTTGAGTCTGACCTGCAGCCATTTATCCCCCCTCCACCCCCCCCATTTCCTGTCTACAGCTGTCGATTTTAAATAATAATAATAAATACATTTTATTTATAATAATCAAAATCATAAGAGTTATCTCAAGACACTTTACGGAAAGAGCAGGTCTAGACCACACTCTATAATTTACAAAGACCCAACAATTCCAGTAATTCCCCCTAGAGCAAGCATTCAGTGCGACAGTGGCGAGTCTATTAAAGGCTAAAATGCCCAAAAAATTATAAAAAGTAAATCAAATAAAAATAAAGAAATGCCCGGGGCAAATTCGTGGTTTAAAAGGATGCAGGTAGTGATACAGCACAACATGATTACTCCATTTATGGAGACCAGGCTGGTGGAGAAGATGAAGCTTTACTATGATGATGAGAAATGCTGGAAATCAACCATCATCTGAGCTGCTGCTCGGCAACAAAGAACTTGACGAAAGAAGACGAAAAACAGCAAGCTCATCAATTTTGGCATGAACCCTAACCTCCACGGAAAACAGCTTTTCTTTCTCTCTCTTAGTTGCACGCGCACACACACACAGATACAGATGCACACACACACATATATACACACACATACAGATGCACACACACACATATACACACGCACAGACACACACACACACACACACATACAGATGCACACACACACACACGCGCGCGCACGCACGCACACACACATACAGATTTACACACACACACACACGCACGCACACACACACACACACATACAGATGCACACGCAGACATATACACACGCACAGACACACACACACACACACACATACAGATGCACACACACACACACACACATACAGATGCACACACACACACACATATACAGACGCGCACACACACACGCACGCACACACACACACACACACACACACACACACACACACACACACACACACACACAGGCAGACAGACAGATATACAGACACACACACACACACACACGCACGCACACACACACACACACATACAGATGCACACGCACACATATACACACGCACAGACACACACACACACACACACATACAGATGCACACACACACACACATACAGATGCACACACACACACACACACACACACACACACACACACACACACACACACACACAGGCAGACAGACAGATATACAGACACACACACACACACACGCACGCACACACACACACACACCAAATCCTCTCCTTAATCCATCCTGCTGCCTTCCTCCAGCAGATCATCCCTCTCCCTTCTCTCCTCCTCTGCTGCTCTTCTTCTTTACCTCTCTTCCTCCCTCACATGGTCTCCAGCAGCTCCAGGATTCTGCTGACACTCTCAACATTCAGCCTTGTGGAGCATAAACACAGAAAATCACACAACCGTGGATGGACCTGGTACTCGGCAGCATCTTGACTCTCTCTCTCATGTTTGCAAGGCTGTTAGCTCAGCCAGACGTTGGTCACATGCTTCTTATTCAGTTTAAAATCAGAGAGGTCATTCTGGTTGTTATGGGTTTGGTGTGTTTTGTCTTATTTTCGTAATCTGTTTTTTTCTGTTTTGTATTTTTGCCCTGTTTCCTGTCTTGTTTTCTGTCTTGTCATTAGACAGTATATAAAGATGGACCACCAGACCCCGTGTCTCTGGTCTGAGACCAGTGAAGGATGTCAGAAGTCTCTTTCCCGGTGCTGGCTGAGCGTTACTGAGCAGCCTCCAACTGAGCTTGAAGACGTAGATGTGACGTGAGCAACCTGTCTGAAAGTGTGAAGTCTTCTGGTAGCTGTGCCGAGAGACTAACTACCGGATCGTACTTCCATCCTTCACAATAAAATGACATGTTTCAACAACTCTGAACTGGGCAATAAAAGCTCCTTAATTTCCAGTTCAGTAAAAATAGAAACTTGTTAGTGGAAAAGATCGTGGCCCGAGTGTTATCACTTCTCTTCCTCATCAAAGTCACTTTCATATCCTAATTACACATCTAAATGTCCACGTACATATAGGAAAATCCATACGTAGATTGTTAGATGGGTATGGATCAATTCTGCTAACATTTTTGGCGAAGCTCGGAAATGTAAGTACCGCAAAAAGACCGGAATCAGGTCGGAAGTGTCCGAATATGGCCAATAGCAGCGAGTGGTGTCCCAACGTGGACACAGTGACGCTAGCTTGTTTGTTTGTTCCTGTTAGTGTGTTTTGCTCTTGTGCCTGCATTCTGGATCTTCCCTATGGTCTGTAGTTCTGTGTTTTTGTCATCATTTTTGGAAATTTTTTTCCCCTGCTTCTTTAGACTCCTTGTGTTTGTTTTGCCTGATGGATTTTTGGACGCCTTTTGTTGTATAGACTCTTTGTTTAAATAAATCCTCGAGCTTCTAACCTGCCTTTTCTCTGCATTTTGGGTCCACCTATTCCCCCCTGCACATAACAGAATGATCTGACTACTATGGACCCAGCAGAGTTATTCGAGGAAGAACTTTGTGACCTAACATGTAGGCTTATTTGCACTGTTGGCGAGTGGAGATTTACCAAAGGTTGGGAAGCAAAGGAGGCAGTTCTTCAGTCCGCTCGCTAGAGTTTCCACTCGACCCCGGCTCAGGAGCTCCCTGACGGAGTGGATTCGGAACTTTTTGGAGACTCCAAGCTGTGAGCCATCACCCCAACATGCTAGCAGGCCATCTTTTGCCAAGCCCGCTAGCAGTCAGCTACCCCTGCTGCCAGTTGGCATCCAGCCAGCGACATGGTCAGTCGGTGTTCCCGAGCTGCCCATTGTCCCTGAGTTGACCCGTATCCCAGTACTGCCCAGTGTCCCAGCACTGCCCATTGTCCCTGAGTTGACCCATGTCCCAGTACTGCCCAGTGTCCCAGCACTGCCCATTGTCCCTGAGTTGACCCATGTCCCAGTACTGCCCAGTGTCCCAGCACTGCCCATTGTCCCTGAGTTGACCCATGTCCCAGTACTGCCCAGTGTCCCAGCACTGCCCATTGTCCCTGAGTTGACCCATGTCCCAGTACTGCCCAGTGTCCCAGCACTGCCCATTGTCCCTGAGTTGACCCATGTCCCAGTACTGCCCAGTGTCCCAGCACTGCCCAGTGTCCCAGCACTGCCCAGTGTTCCTTAGCTGACATGCAGCCGCCCAAAACCTTCCTTTCTTCCTTCTTTCTACCATCTTTTTCCAAGTTTTTGTCTTTTTTTTTTTTTACAGTTTTTGTCTCTTTTTCTCATCAGCATTTAAATGTTGTTTTTTCAGGTCCAAGTCTGTTGTTTAGTAAATCTATCGCTGACAGCGCTGTACTGTTCCTCTTTATAGAGACTTGTTTTTCTACCGAAAATGAGTAGCGCTGGTTAGGGAGTACATGGCTTAAAGAGACAATACAAAAGGAGAACATGATTGAAAAAGGTTTGAGAACTACTGGGTTAAAGGATAGCATAAACAAGTGTGAACTGTGTCTCTTAGACACATTCTTCCTGTCCCTGGCAGCTGGTGTTGTGACTCATCTTAAAACAGGGGGAAAGGGAAGGTTGTTAAGATTTTGAATTGTCCGACTTGATCCCGACTTGCTCTGACGTCATAGACTTCGACTTCGACTTCTCTTTATTGATCCCTTTGGGATGACTCCTGCAAGGATATTTGATTTCCAGCAGCAGATTTTAGCATTTTACAAAAACACTCTTTAAATAGAAAAAAGATAGAAAAAATACAGTATAAGAATAACAATAAACTTTTAGCTAAATATTTTTTACAAAAATAAACAAACAGTAAAACAACAATGAACTACAGATAAATAAAGATAGATATATAGATATATAGGACTACTGTGTATGGTATTGTGTTATTGTACAGTTAATAAATAAATGACATTTAGTATAAATTAGCAGTTAAGAGCAGTTAGAGTGTCCAGGTATGTATGTGAGTAGATTATTAATAACTGTGTGACTGATAGTGACGTTTAGAAGTCAGAGAGACTAAATCTGTTCAGATTACAGAATAATCAACAGTCTGTTGGTAATTAAAATCAGCAACAGATCACATGTAGAGCATGTTAACAGCTACTCTGTCATAATAAGAATTACTGTAGACTGTGTACAAGCTGATATATGGGTCAGATAACATTTTATTTAAATAAGAATCAGACCTAACAGCATGTGAGCCTGAAGGCTGCTAGAATCGGCTGGAAACTGTCAGACTTGAGAGCAGGTTTATTGATCTCGAACAAGGCTAATATTTGCTTTGTTTTTTGTCGTTTACGCTGCAGTTTCTCCTCTAACTCTAACTCTAACTCCTAACCCCTTCACATTTAAGCTCTGATTTAATTTCCTCTTCTCTATCACTGTGGTAAATTGGCTCATGTGTTTGTGCAATCAGGAGCTTCGTCTCACTCATTAATCTCTCTCTGTCTGTTTCCCCCGTCTATCTATCCTGAGAGGGTTTTCCAGGGCCGACTTAATGTCTTCGGAGGAAATTGGACCACTTCTTGCTTCTCCTTCCTCCTGTTTGGCTGTTGTTCCATAATCTCTCCTCTTTCCGTTTTATTTCCTTCCTATCTTCTTATTTTCTCTCATGTTTCTCCAAAAATTCTTAATTCATGCATTCATTTTTCTCTTTGTTCCACTTCAACCCCATCATCTTCTCCTTTTCATAACACCCCCTTGATATATATATTTAAAGGGAGAACAAAGGGGTGTTATAAAAAGGAGAATATGATGCATGAGGCTAAAGTCAGCTCTCAATTTCCCCTCACTTTTCTCTCACTTTCTCTTCTCCTCTGGTCTAGGGTTGGGTACCGAGACCTGTATATCAATACTAGGGTGACCAGACGTCCTGGTTTGACCGGGACAGTCCCGATTTTAAGTTGCTTGTCCCGAATCCGGACAAAAGCCTGTCGGGACACTAAAACGTCCCGGTTTACACCAACCACTATGAAATTAAACGGTTAAAATGCTGACAGCTAAACGGTGAAAAAGTGAGACTGTATTGTAGATGATTCCAACAGCGGGACGAACAACAGTCTGCCGCTAAAGCTATGAGCTAAAAGACACAAACTAGCTAGCACTGGGTCACTGCTGTTGGGTTATGGTCACTGCTGTTGGGTCAGGGTCACTGCTGTTGGGTTAGGGTCACTGCTGTTGGGTTAGGGTCACTACTGTTGGGTTAGGGTCACTACTGTTGTGTTAGGGTCACTGCTGTTGGGTTAGGGTCACTACTGTTGTGTTAGGGTCACTGCTGTTGGGTTAGGGTCACTACTGTTGGGTTAGGGTCACTACTGTTGTGTTAGGGTCACTAGTGTTGGGTTAGGGTCACTGCTGTTGGGTTAGGGTCACTGCTGTTGGGTTAGGGTCACTACTGTTGTGTTAGGGTCACTGCTGTTGGGTCAGGGTCACTACTGTTGTGTTAGGGTCACTGCTGTTGGGTTAGGGTCACTACTGTTGTGTTAGGGTCACTGCTGTTGGGTTATGGTCACTGCTGTTGGGTTAGGGTCACTACTGTTGGGTTAGGGTCACTGCTGTTGGGTTAGGGTCACTACTGTTGTGTTAGGGTCACTACTGTTGGGTTATGGTCACTGCTGTTGGGTTAGGGTCACTACTGTTGTGTTAGGGTCACTGCTGTTGGGTCAGGGTCACTACTGTTGTGTCAGGGTCACTGCTGTTGGGTTAGGGTCACTACTGTTGTGTTAGGGTCACTGCTGTTGGGTTAGGGTCACTAGTGTTGGGTTAGGGTCACTGCTGTTGGGTTAGGGTCACTGCTGTTGGGTTAGGGTCACTGCTGCAAAACAACAAAGACGTGAATAAATGTTGCGTTTACTTAAAACTGATAAAACTTGTGGTGCATTCACAGTTATTGTAAACTACCATTTTCTCATCTGTTTATGTTGTTTAAATCATTTAATTGTGACCATATGGCCTTAGCAATAAACAAGCCATTCTTTAATGTCGCCAACTGCTGTTTACTACCCTTCTTTTTTTTACTTTTTTTTTTTTTACTTTCTTAAAAAATTGCTTTAGCACCGGTATCAGAAAAAAACCCAAACGATACCCAACTCTAATCTGGTCTCCTTTCAGCTTATCATTACCAGTAAGTCTTTTATTTGGGTGTTTATTTGCTTCCACAACGATGAAAAAGAAGCATTCACATTTAATTTTGTCATAAAATATTCATGTAATTTGTATATGTTTATAGTAACAGACTGATTTAGGGGCATTTTGTTTGGTTTATAAAAAACTAATTGGGAATGTCTTGCAGAAAATTGGATTATAATGATTCAGTTTCTCTCTGGTGGATCTGCTGCATCATTGTCATTGTTGTTTATTTTTTCTCTGCAGTGTTTGTCTGACTGTGAAGACGTTTCTCAGCAGCTGTTCACTTTTTAAGTTTAGAAATATGAACATTTAAGTAAAAATACATTTTCTTTTTGGAGAAATGTGAAAAGAAAAATTAAAAAATGTTTCTCTTCACAGACAGACACACAGCAACACAGACACACACACAGACACACACACACACACACACACACACACACAGACACACACACACACACACACACACACACACACACACACACACACACACACACACACACACACACACACACACACTCACACACAGACACTCACACACAAACACACACAGACACACACACACTCACACACACAAAGACACACACACACAGACAGACACACACACACACACACACACACACACACACACACACACACAGACACTCACACACACACACACACACACACACACACACACACACACACACACACACACACACACACACACACACACACACACACACACACACACACACACACACACACACACACACACACACACACACACACACAGACACTCACACACAGACACTCACACACAAACACACACAGACACACACACACACACACACAAAGACACACACACACACAGACAGACACACACACACAGACAGACACACACACACACACACACACACACACACACAGAAACACGCACAGACACTCACACACACAGACACGCCAGGCACAGACACTCACACTCACTCACACACACACACACACACACACACACACACACACACACACACACACACACACACACACACACACACATACACAGACAGACAGACAGACAGACAGACACACACACACATCTGTGAATACAAACCTGCACACATAAAACTGTGGAAGCCTCTGGCTGCCACGGCAACCTTCCAGGAAGCGGATTAAACCAAGTAGACAGGGGCCAGGGTTGTAATTAGTGAGACCCACACCTGTCGTTAGTCTGGAGCAGGTTGTGCCAACCAGACACCCTGACAAATGCCAGCATCACACACACACACACACACACACACACACACACACACACACACACACACACACACACACACAGACACACACACACACATACACACACACACACACACACACACCAGCCTGAGGATCATTTTGGCTGTATCTCCGTAACATGATCAGCCAGATTGTCTCTGTAGTTTATTTCCACGTGTTCTCGTGTGGAGCCTGAATGTGACCTGCTCTGGTCTGCAGGATGAGCAGCAGGACCTTCACACAAACATGAGCAGATGAGTCCAACAAGTTGTATTTGGGCAGATATCCTGCAAATTAGCCTCATCCTCTCTCCATTCCCTCACCAGAGACCACCTCCAGACCTGGACGCCTCCCCAGTCCATGTCTAATTTAACCCAAAAATATGTTTTTTTCACCTTGCCAGACTGTTAGTGTGGGAAGGTGTGCTGGCGACAGCAAACACAGAAATGTCAGGCTTTCAGCTAACACACAACATGAAACCCACTCCAAAATAATAAGTGGTGTTCCTAAACTGAACCCCAGAGGCAGGCAGGCATGGATCGGCCGTCGGGAGTACCTGGTATCACACCATACTTCCTGATGCCGCCCCAAAGTTGCGAGGACACCAGGGGAGCGAGACGACCACCATTCAACCCGAAAAAAAGTAATTTAATCATTCCAATGACTCCGAAGCTGTTCAGTTAAAGGGATACGGCACCGTTTGTTGAAATATGCTTATCATGGTCTCCCCTGGCTGTAGATAGGTGGGCCAACACATCTTTTGTGCATGCATCGCTTTAGTTTATTTCAGGGGTCACCAACCTTTTCTAAACTGAGGGCTACCAGTTTGATACACTCTTCTGAATTAACAAATGTGCTCAGTTTGCCTTTAGTTATATATGATTATTAATGATTAATGATAGTTATATATGATTATTAATGATAGTTATATATGATGATTAATCATAGTTATAAATGATTATTAATGATTAATGATAGTTATATATGATTATTAATGATTAATGATAGTTATATATGATGATTAATGATAGTTATATATGATTATTAAGATTATTATGAGCTCGCCCAGTTTGGGCTGGGTAAAGGATGCTGATAGCCAGGCTCTCATTGGCTAGCTGTTAGCCAATCAGAGTTAAACAGCTTAGATTGCTGAATATTAATGAGAACTGGCAGAAATCGAGCTGAGTCTTCCTGCTGGCTTTCTAAAGCAACCTAGAATGGCTTGAAACAAGGTAACCATGGTTACAGAGTCCATGGTAGACCTTCAGACATCACCACAAAGTCATTGAATACATGTGGGCACCTTTAAGTAAAAATAAAATTCAGTTCATTGTAATTCTACCAATTTAATTTAACAGATTCAACAATATATCCATGCTTTTTTTTCCACATTTGTTTTTCTGAATTATGTTACTCATGTTAAGTGTTATTGTCCTACCGGTATTTTAGTCAATGTATAGCTGTTGCATCTCTGTATGTGTCCTAACTCTGACTGATGCCCCACCACTAGCCTAGCTTAGCACAGATCCTGGAGGTAACCGGCTCCATCTAGCCTAGCTTAGCACAGATCCTGGAGGTAACTGGCTCCATCTAGCCTAGCTTAGCACAGATCCTGGAGGTAACCGGCTCCATCTAGCCTAGCTTAGCACAGATCCTGGAGGTAACCGGCTCCATCTAGCCTAGCTTAGCACAGATCCTGGAGGTAACTGGCTCCATCTAGCCTAGCTTAGCACAGCTAAGCCGCACTGAGCCGAAGACTTTCCTCAGATCTAATGACTGTGGTTGGACTTCTTCAGCAAGTTTTATCTTTAAGCTTTTTGGGTGTTATTTCTTTATGATCTGATCTAGCTTTTCCAACATTTTGGACACAAATATTGTCATAATAACAGTCCTAAATTATGTGGAAAAGAGACGCGAAATTAACAAAAAGGGACTCAAATTTTGATGCAAAATGAAAATGATTGTTTGATTTCCCAGCTGTGTGTGTCTCTCCCCTTCCCTGGTCCTGGGCTGAGAGTCCTTCAGGATTTTTAGAAACACAGAAAACCTTCATTTGGTCTTTTTCAAACAGACGAGACAGATCTGAGCGCAGTAGGAAAGACGTCTTTTTCTTTCATTGTGCAAAAAAACCTTATTAAAATATCCGTCAGAATTATCTTACGTTTCTCATCATGACAGATGCAACACTCCAGGAGTAAAGTAAAACTCATGAAGTCCAGTCTGCTGCACAGAATCCATATAATTATTAGTTTTTCAGTGTGTGTGTGTGTGTGCGTGAGTCCGTGTATGTGTGTCTGTGTGTGTGTGACTGTCTGTTTGTGTGTGCGTGTGGGTGTGTGTGGTTGTGTGTGTGTGCGTGTGTGCTTCTGTGTGCGTGTGTGCGTGAGTGAGTGTGTGTGTGTGCTTCTGTGTGCGTGTGTGTGTGCGTGCGTGCGTGCGTACCTGCGTGCGTGCGTGAGTGAGTGTGCGTGTGTGTGCGTGTGTGCGTGAGTGAGTGTGCATGTGTGTGTGCGTGAGTGAGTGTGTGTGTATGTGTATGTGTGTCTTTTTGTGCGTGCGTGCGTGTGTGCGTACCTGCGTGCGTGCGTGCGTGTGTGTGCGTGAGTGAGTGAGTGTGTGTGTGTGTGTCTGTGTGTGCGTGCGTACCTGCTTGCGTGTGTGCGTGTATGTGTGTGTGTGTGTGACATATAATTATTCTTTTTTCAATGCATTGCCTTCTGACAAATTACATGACTGCATGAAACTAACCATCACCTACAGTCATACGATGTATTATATTATATATTCATATCTCCTCACAAGCAGCAGCAGCTCTCCTCTTGACTGTTTCTTCGAGCTCACTTCTAAAGAAAAGCCCCGGCACTAATTACTCCCACAAGTGG
This sequence comes from Perca schrenkii, assembly GCA_025617405.1. Classification (NCBI taxonomy): domain Eukaryota; kingdom Metazoa; phylum Chordata; class Actinopteri; order Perciformes; family Percidae; genus Perca; species Perca schrenkii. The sequence goes on along the minus strand of CM046790.1, from coordinate 676,678 downwards.
AGCCCCTGCTGTCGAGTACAAAGCCTGAAACATAGATTTTCAGCTCTCTTTTCATCTGCTCGCTCCTTCCACTCACTTGACCCCCCCCCTCACCCTTGAAGTCATACTTCACCGTACTCCAGATTTATTTAGTTTTTTTTTTACATCTCAGCATGCGCACCTCTGCAGAAGCTCAGCAGCAATCAGCCTCCAAAACTATCTGCCCTGAAGAGCCCCCATCTCCATCAGGACTCAGACTCTTTACCAGCTCTCTGATACCTGACAAATGAAGGAACTTCTTCAAAGCCAAGCCTGGTTTGTCATGTTTATGGACAGTTAGCCTCAGTAGGTCGCCTCTAATTTCATCTGCTAAGGCTGTTCTCATTAACCTTTCATACATTAAGCTACGAAAAGTACTGCACTGTACTTCGTATGTATTCCACATATGTATTACTGTAAGCCCCCACATCGACTGCTGCGAGCGCTAGCGGCCGAAGGAAGGTGAAAAATAATGATGTAATTTCATCATTTCCTAAAAATGAGCCACTGAAGTTGACTTTTGAGCAGCCAGTGGTCCCCAGAGCTGGGCTCAGAGCAGCAGTAGACCTGGACCTCCCTCCTCTCAACAAATCCTGCTGAGCTGTTCACACACAGCAGAGAGCTGCATGATGGGAAACACCACGAAGTATCAGGAGGTTATGTTTGGTCTGTAAGTCTGTATGTCTGTGTGTGTATGTGTGTGTGTGTGTCTGTGTGTGTGCGTGTGTGTGTATGTGTGTTTGTGCGTGCCTGCGTGGATGCATGCGTGCGTGTCTGTGTGTGTGTGTGTCTGTGTCTGTGTGTGTGCGTGAGTGAGTGTGTGTGTGTGTATGTGTGTGTATGTGAGTGTGTGTGTGTATGTGTGTGCGTGAGTGAGTGTGTGTGTGTGCGTGCATGAGTGTGTGTGTGCGTGTGTGTGTGTGTGTGTGTGTGTGTGTGTGTGTGCGTGCATGCGTGCGTATGTACAGCCCAGTCTCATGCCAGGTCGTTATATAGTCACGTTATTGCAATCTATTAAGTCGTGGACAGCTACGTAAATGCCGTTTTTTTCGTGTGGCGATTACGAAATTGAAAGCAATGCATTTTAATGGGAAGCATATTTCGTGATTCCAGAACGAAAGCGAGTAGCGAGTAGTTGATAAGGCGAAAGTCTTTGTCCCGCGTGTTGCAGTTCCTTTGTCGGCGTGTCCCGCGTGTGACGGTTCCTTACCCGGTTCTTTTTTTTTCCTAACCCCGACCGTCTCGTTATTGTGGCGTTTCATTTCCCGTGTCCTGCGAGTGGCGGCCCGCGCCGTTGTTTTGGCCAGCGTGTGGCGCCTCATTTCCCCGTAGTCGCGTCCCCCAGAGCAGGTTCGAAAAGCGTGACCTGTACACGTTCAAAAGTCGTTGAATATACACGAAAAAAACGTCAAAATCGTAAACCTGTACACAAATTTATGAATCAAAATAACGTGACTATTACACGACTGGCGTGAGACCGGGTTGCTATGTAAGTGTGTGTGTGTGCGTGTGTCTGTGTGTGCGTGCGTGTATATGTGTGTCTGTGTGCGTGTGTGTGCATGCGCGTATGTGTCTGTGTGTGTGCGTGCGTGTATATGTGTGCGTGTGTGTGTGTGTGTGAGTGTGTCTGTGCATGCATGTATATGTGTGCGTGTGTGCGTGTGTGTGTGTGTGTGTGTGAGTGTGTCTGTGCGTGCGTGCGTGCGTGTGCGTGTGTGTGTGTGTGTGTGTGTGTGGTCCCAGGTTTAAAGCCACCTGTGAGACAGAGCAGGTAAAGCCTCTTCAGTCAGATCAAAGGTGCTGCTGCTGAACGAGAGAAAGCGAGAGACATGAGCACTTATCAGAGAGAGCAGGAAGGCAGAGAGAGAGGGGGACTGCATAAGAGACAGAAGAAAAGAGAAAAGAGAAATACAGGAATTGGGCAGAAGGGGAAATAAAATGTGAATGGTGAATTACTGCAATACAATCAATTCCTCCACTTCCCTTCCATCTGCTCAGTATCTTCCAAATACTCATATTTCTGTCTCATTCAGTTTGTTGCTCAGCTGGTTAGCTGCAAGAAAAAAATTTGAATATGACAAAGGGTAAAAGGCTGATCATCAGCAGAGATGTGGGTTATGAAGGAGTAGTCTTACCATTTCTTTCTTGGTTGTTTTAATATTTCTTTCACCGTGACTTTGGCTGCGTTCAGACTGCAGGCAAAAGTGGCCCAAATCTGATTTTTTTGGGGGTCAAGTGAGCAGGTCAGACTTCTTCAGTAGTGTCCCAGTAGTGGGAACACTCAAATCTTGCCCAGATCTGATTTTCTTCAATTCTGATTTGAGTGTTCCCACTACTTCTGAAGAAGTCTGACCTGCTCACTTGACCCCCCCCAAAAAAATCAGATTTGTGCATATGTGGTCCTGAATCAGACCCAGGTCTGATGTAGACCACTTCCATATGTGGTCCAACCAAGGTGGATTTAATGCAACTTTTACGTCAATCTATCGACATTTGTCACAATTCTGCTCCAGAGGGAGTTAGCCCGAAACACAGACGGTAACATTAAAAACTAGACTAGGCTGCAACATGGAGACCAGTTATGGAGCAAGTCAATGGAGGGAGAGGGAGGGGTTAGACCTGATTAGTGTCTGGGGGAGATACTTCAATTCAATCAAAACTAGAAGGATCATACCGAAACAAAATGGAGGAACAGGGACACAGGAGAACATGGCTGCAGTACCGTAGGAGTCTTGAGGAGAGGCGCTGACAGAGATCCCTCGACAGCCGAAAGTTTAGAATAAACTGCGCGTCTATGAAGCTCTTCACAACACAGTCCCACCACTCCTGGCTCCATCTCCCCATCCACACAGACCTCTGGGGTGAATTTCCAGCCATAACCCCACAAAAGGCCAAAATAACAAACAAAATGTCTCTCTTTCTCTTCATTCTTCTCCTCCTCAGCCCCTGCTCATTAACGTTATGGCTGCCATTACACAAACATGATGAAATAAAAGTGAAAATGCTCTCTTCCTCCATGACCTCCCTAACTTCTGTCTGATGACAGACGTCTAATAACATCCAAATTAAGCATTAAGACTTGCACGTTGCTATGTTGAACGTAGCCTTAGTGTCTCCATTGTTTTTCTCGATTCCATTGGTTTTGTGATCGGTAGGAACCAAAATCAAAATGTTTGCACAGCCCTAATATACAGTATATAACGAGGGCTATACATACAGTATTTGTGTCTCCAGGGCTCAGTATTTAGGTTTGTGAGTGAAATGTTTTTATAACCAATGATAATGGTCCCCTAGCCTAGAAATCTAGACCACCATAGGGGCAGCAAATGTTGTTTGCAGCCATGTCATGTTTCGTCCCTGTGTCTACTTGTTGTTTGAGTTTGTGTTACATTTTCTGTTTATGTTTTCCACTTCCTGTTTTATCTTGTAAGTTTTCTCTCTTCCTGTTATGGTCTTGTTTTACGTCCTGCTAGTATTTTTCCGCTTGTGTGATTACCTGTCCACGCCCTAATGTGTTGCACCTGTGTCTAATTTGGTTGTGTATTTAAGTTATATCTTCCCCTCTCCCCAGTGTGAGATTGTCTGTTTCCTTTCTGAGCAGCTTTTAAGAGGTTTTCCAGGTTTTCCAGGTTTTCCAGGTTTTCCTGGTTTTCCTGTTGTCTTTTTGGATTCCCTGGATTTTGGACCTTTGCCTGTTTTCTGGATTTTTGTTATTTGGACACTGCTGCTGGGTTTATTTACCTGCTAAATAAACTGTTGTATTTTACCTTGAGTCTTACGTCGTGGGTCAATTTTCTGTGCTTGATAAGCCAGGGTCGTCTAGCAACTCTCCGTTGGCTTACGAGCTAGAAAAACCAAACTCTCTCAGAACTCTCTTCTCTCAGAAAATCATATTCCTTTGACTATTTGTTAATCATTTGAACATTTCTCTGAATGCATTTGTTCGAAATTGTCTCACTGTTGTATGACCCATGACACTGGGGTTAGTCAGATTAACTACTCTTTATAAAGGGCTTTTCTTATTCACTGATTTATGAACTTTAGAAAGGCTTGAGACTATTTACAAAATCTGCATGCTGCAGCTTTTCATTGAAGAAGACAATATGTCAGAATGTTTGAAGGACAAGCTAAACTTAACCTGAGACATTTCACTCGTTATTGGAAATTGTTAAGAAACCTTGTCATTGGTTTGTAAAAATATCCATTTGGCTGTTTTCCAATAAGCGTATGGCATCTACACTTGTAACCGGTATATATTCAATGTGTTTCTGGGTGAGCTCTTTGTTTTCCTCTGTAAGCTCCCAATGTGATTAATGGCATATCACTTGTAACCATTATCTGTGTTTTGTGTTGTCTGTGTGCCAAGAAAATTATCCATAACATTAGCAATCTAAACATTTTAATAGCTACAAAATTAGTTTCACCACACAGGTCCCTCCTGTCCTGTTCCCTCTTCCTGCCTGCAGACCTCATGCTGTATGTCTGGTCACCCAGATGCATTAAGTACTGATCTTGTAGTCTGACATTTGACAGTCTTATACGATTAAGGAGTTTTGGTGTAGCCCTGTGATGCTGTAACAGGGCTGTGTCTGTAGGCTGGAGGTCTGAGTGTCAGGCTGCATCTGGCATTTCATTTCTGTCAGACACCAAAAGGCTGTTGGATTAAGAGTTCAGCAGTGGAACCTGTTCCTCCAGGCTGCAGAGAGTCACACTTATCACACAGAGGCTTATTAAAGCCTGAGGACACGCACATGCACACACAAGGATGTAGACACTAATGAAAAAATACAGGGACACACAGGGACAAATGCAGACATATACACACATAAATACACACTATTGCATTGGCACATGTACATCAATGTTAGACACAAACACACACACGCACATAGGTAGGAGCTGGCAAGGCAACCATATGGTGAAGAACATACATTTATTACAAATAGCTAATAATATTGTGCAGTCTGTGTTTGTATTGGCTGATGATTCAGCGTCTCCTGACAAACGTAAGAATAGCACCTGCAAATTATGAATAATAATACAATACAACACCATTATTCATTTTATTTATCAGACCCATTCAAACTGGCTTGCCCATAGTTCCTTTTACAGCCTACAATGTCAAATATAATACACTTTTTATACTATGGCTTGGCTTAGTACTTGATGGTTATTTTATACTGAGAGATGTGTATCCATATTGGCCAGTATGCCCAGCTAATCAACTTTTTAAATTCAATATTTAACCAACAAACAATGTAAATCCATTGCTTTCCATCTTGTCTTGTTTTAAAATGATGTGCAACTTTGAGGCGTGCCATCACACCCATATATTGCCTGGACTGGCCCTCAGAGACGTGGCAGCTGGAAAGTATGATTTTCATTTCGTGCACAAGCATATAAATCGATATGAAAGCATGTTCACATGCAGCGCGGTTATCTCTGTTCCGTGCTGCCCTTTTATAAACATCATTGTCGGTTGGGGATTATTAAACGTGATAAATAGCTTTGGCCTATGTCACTCACAGAAGAGCATGTTCAGTAGCAGGCTCCTGTCTCTGACTTGTAAAACTGACAGGCTGTGTAGGTCCTTTGTCCCTAGGGCCTTTACGCTCTTCAAAGCTACACAGAGGGGAGGAGAGGGATTGACTTAAGTGTGTAAGTCTGCTCTGCACACTGCCCTTTGTACCACGCCTTCATCTGGGTGCCTTTATACATACACATAAACTACCCTGGACTACCCGGGACTGGACAGATTGCACTATGATACCATTGCACCTTTCTGCATTTTTTCCACCGTTTTTCCACACTGTAGCATGTAGTATGTGTGTGCGTGGATGTCATATTGTCTCTGTGCCCATGTGTATGTATGGTGTGTATAAGATGTGTATAAGCTATTGGACACCTTAATTTCCTTCGTGATAAATAAAGTATCTCTGTCTCTCTCTATCTATACTCTTATGATTGCCAGGCCCAAAGTTCTTTGGAGTAGCCCTGGAAGTGGCCCTGGAAGCAGACCTGGAAGTGGCCCTAGAAGTAGCCCTGGAAGTGGCCCTGGAAGTGGCTGTAGGAAAGCAAGACACAGACAGACCAAGAGACAAACTGCAAAGAGATCCATTGTCAGCTAGCCCGTCAACTTGACATTGCTGTTGTTAGCTGACATCAAACTTGGAGAGGAGAGAACACAAGTTTACCTGATTGCTATTTTTTTGTCACCCCAACCAACCTCCCTACGCAGATTTTCGACAATAGCAATGTAATGTAAGTCAATGGAGGCCACTTTAAAAAGCGAGTATACGTCTTGATAACACGCCAATAATGGCATACAAATTGGCATGTCATACATACACTACTTCATGAGATCAGTCTCCTTTTCGTGACCTATTCATCCTTCTCATCGGAGTTGTAAACATTGACAGTAATTTGGGGCATAGCATGAAATTCTGGGCCCTAGAAAGGCATTTTCTATGGGCCCCTCCCCACATCCACAGCTATTCATTCTAGCATCTTGTTGGGCCCTCCTCACATGTGGGCTCAGGGTAATTTCCGCCCCCAGTATGACGCCCCTGTGCGTAGTGTGCATATGGGCTGGCTTTGTTTTCAAGCTCTCTTCAGGGACATTTCAAGCACTTTGGGGGCGGGGGGGCCCTCTGGTAGCCACGGGGCCCTAAGCAGCCGCTTAGTTCGCTTAGGCCTTGGGCTAGCTCTGCACATACACACTGGAGGGCAAGATGAAGTGTAACCTGTCAGTGCCTTTCTCAAGGGCAGGGCTGAATTTAGCGTTTATTTACTCGTTTCAGCTCCGCTCTGCACTTTAATGCTGAATCCCATTTCTCTGTCTTACCCCTTCCCCTTAGTTTTGCGCATTAATGTGACAGTAAGGGCTGTCCAAATTCTCGTTTGGATCGAGGGTAGGGCTGAGGGGAAGGGGTAGATACCCCTTAAAACCAAGCATTTTCTTGAAACCGAGGGGTACCCAGACAGTCTTGTTTTGTGCTCTACACACTCCTGTACATATATATTTGCAACCACGTTCTTAATTTAAACATTTTTAAAAATTGCTAGTTTGCTACGATAATGTTAAAAACATTTTTTTGCACAACAGTCCGACATTTCTCTGACTAGCCTTGAATGGACTAGGGGTAAGATGAAGGGCTAGGGGTAAGACAAAGGGCTAGGGGTAAGAGGAAGGGCTAGGGGTAAGATGAAGGGCTAGGGGTAAGATAAAGTGCTAGGGGTTAGAGGAAGGGCTAGGGGTAAGATGAAGGGCTAGGGGTAAGATGAAGGGCTAGGGGTTAGAGGAAGGGCTAGGGGTAAGATGAAGGGCTAGGGGTAAGATGAAGGGCTAGGGGTTAGAGGAAGGGCTAGGGGTAAGACAAAGGGCCAAGTCAAGTCAAGTTACTTTATTTGTCCCCCAGTGGGGCAATTTGTTGTGCAGCAGGTAGTATAATAAAATCACACACAATCGTACACACAATACAGAGATTGCCTACCTTGCAGGCAAATTTAAAAACATAAACAATAAATCAAGTTATCTATGGTTCTTTATAGAATTAAAAAGTAGAATGGCTGCAGGTACAAAGGAGTGTTTATATCTATTTGTTCTTAGTTTTGGAAGTAGAAAGCGTGATCCGGATGGCAACATCTGAAATTCAGCCCGTAAGGGATGAGAGCTATCTGACAGGATAGATTCAACCCTTTTTAGCATCTGCTTCTGATAGTTCCTCCAGGCCTTTCTGCCTAGAACCTGTGATACAGCTGCTCACCTTAATTAACCTGGAGAGGGCGTTTTTTTTGTTTTACAGTAATGGACCCATACCAGCAGATTAAGGAGAAGGTGACAACTGACTCAAGAAAGGACCTATAGAAAAGGGTCAACAGGGTCTTGTCCACATTAAACTTGGCCAGCTTTCTAAGGCAATACAGGCGCTGCTGGCCTTTCTTGCAAAGCAAACTAGTATTTGGCTCGAAGCACAGCTTGTCATCAATAATGGATCCTAAATACTTGTACTCTTTAACAACCTCTATTTCCTGACCATTTATACTAGTTTTTTACATTGTTAGTGACATTATGCCTATAGTCAATACACATGTCTTTAGTCTTTGAGGCGTTCAGCTCAAGAAAGGCATCCTGGCACCATGTTACAAAGTGGTCCATGACCGGACCGTGTGAAGTTTCCTCATTGTTCAGTAAGCTGACAATAACCGTATCATCAGCAAACTTGACAAAGTGTCGGTTTTCAGTCCCAGAGCAGCAGTCATTGGTGTACAGAATATAGAGGAGGGGGGAAAGAACACACCCCTGTGGTGAGCCAGTTGATGAGAGGGCCCAGTCAGAGAAGTGACCATTTACCCTCACTCACTGAGATCTATTTGTAAGGAAGTCCAATATCCAGCCCACAAGGTTGGCCTCCAGTTGGAACTGATGCAAGAGCTTCTCAACCAACAGGTGCGGCTGAATGGTGTTAAAGGCTGAAGAAAAATCCACAAACAGTAGTCTAGCGTGGTTTTTATTTCCCTCAAGATGTTTAAGGATGAGGTTGAGTACTGTCGCAGTTGCATCCTGGACTCCTCTGTTGAGTCTATATGCAAACTGTAGTGGGTCAAGGAGACTGTTCGTCCTAAATGTTAGTTCTCTTTTGATCAGCTTTTCAAAGGACTTCATCACAAGTGAAATAAGGGCTATGGGTCTGTAGTCATTTAAAATCTTTGGGCGGCTGATTTTTGCAACAGGAACTATAATAGACTGTTTCCATAAATCAGGAACCTTCTGTTGACACATCGATTGATTAAAAATATAATTAAAAATGGGGCCTAGCTCTTCTGCACAACAGGAGAGAGCATGGCTACCAATGTTGTCTGGGCCCGGACTTGTTTTGGCGTTGCAGTGTTTAAAGATGGTCACAACACTTTGTGTAGAGAAGCAGACAGGTGATTGGGACAGGGGAAGTAAGGACTGTTTTAGGCCAACAATTTTGTTGCTAAAATCATATTTGTCAAATCTTGAATAAAAATGATTTAGTTCTTGGGCCAGGGATATATCTGAGGTAAAGCCTTCCAGTGTCACCCTTTTCTTTGTTTTGTCATTTAGACCCACCATTGTTTTAATACTGTCCCATGCTGAGCCTAAGAGGTTATTACTAAGTTTGTGTTCCACTTT
>CM046790.1:622500-657500 GCA_025617405.1 Perca schrenkii | reverse complement strand
TTTGTTATAAAATTAACCCTTTTATTGCACAAAGTGGCAACTAAACATGAACCCAAACAGCAGAGAAGGCGTTTACATACTGCAGGACATAGAATAGCCTACATCAGAAAGAAATCACACATGGAACAATGCAACAGCATTGTTTCTTCAGGACTATATGGTCAGATCATGAGCAGCAAATGGCTACCAGCAGTAAAAGAAAATCAAAGAATGAAAACTTCCAGCCAAGCATTGTTTAGCTAAATTATGAAAGATATAATGAAAAGTGGCCAGCCAGGTGCCAAATCTTAGACAGTGTATTAAGTCCACGGCAGTGACAGGATCAAAGAAAACTCAAAACTAGGTCACTCACAGAGAAGTTATCTTCTTATTTAATGTGGGCAAAACACAAACGTGTTTCAGCTAGAAGCCATCATCAGTATTCACCATTTCTAACTAAAATAGGAAGGTTACTAGGTTAGCTAGGTTACTTAATTAATAACACAGAAGCGTGAAAGACATTTGACTTAATGTTACCTGTGTGAGGGACTCCTCTCTGGCTGATGGGCCGTCAGCTCCGCTGGGGAAATGTCTGCACATGCTGCAGAAAAGCTCGTCCTTATTTACACTGGACTCCATCCAAGAAAACTGTCCATACCACTTTAAAGAGAAGCCATTGTTGTCGCGGTAACGTTTAAAAGTGCATTGCTTAACACATCCGTGGTAGCTACGTTGTCTAAACAGCCAGCCAACTAACGTTAGCTGCTGAAGGCAGCCCGCAGAGTCTGCCTGTTGTTACCATAGCAACCAACTACGTTCCGAAGGCGTTTGATCTAATTGTTTGATTGTTTGGTTTAAACAGTTTTGTTTTAATCAGAAGAAAATACACATTAAACACACACAACTAGCAAGTACTGTTATTATTTCTTTTTTTGCATACATTTGAATATTTTTCATAACAAAACGTATTTTGATCAAACTTGGCTGGACGGGCCAGTGAGTAAAGTGGGCGGGCCAGTGCCGCCCTGGCCCATTACTGCCTACGCCTCTGCTACAGACAGGAGAGACAAGGTAGAGAGGCAGGAAATAAATGAGAAAATGTAAGCGATGGTGACAGCTGAAAGAAAGGAAAAACCAAAACGTGTGTCAAAAAGATAGAAAGTGAATGTGAGAGAAACTGAGTTGAAGAAAACCAGCGAGAAATCACCAAACTGTTAGACACAAAACATGAGTGAGATACAGCAAAGAAGCTAAAGTGAGTGACAGAAAGAGTGTACAAAGACGGAAGAAGAGTTCTCAGTAGATAGAGAGAGGCAGAAAAGTGAGCATTATAATAATAAACCATTATTGTAATTTTCCCTTGCGGGATTAATAAATTATACATTATTATTGTTATTATTATTATTATTATTATTATTATTATTATTATTATTATTATTATTATTATTATTATTATGAGGTGGACACAACTCCAAATGAATGAACCTGCCATTGTCACTGTAAATGACTACACACAGATCCAGCACACATCCTGGAGGATCTGTGCTAAGCTAGGCCAGATGGAGCCGGTTACCTCCAAGATCTGTGCTAAGCTAGGCTAGATGGAGCCAGTTACCTCCAGGATCTGTGCTAAGCTAGGCCATGTGGAGCCAGTTACCTCCAGGATCTGTGCTAAGCTAGGCTAGATGGAGCCAGTTACCTCCAGGATCTGTGCTAAGCTAGGCTAGATGGAGCCGGTTACCTCCAGGATCTGTGTTAAGCTAGGCTAGATGGAGCCTGTTACCTCCAGGATCTGTGCTAAGCTAGGCTAGGTGGAGCCGGTTACCTCCAGGATCTGTGTTAAGCTAGGCTAGATGGAGCCTGTTACCTCCAGGATCTGTGCTAAGCTAGGCTAGGTGGAGCCGGTTACCTCCAGGATCTGTGTTAAGCTAGGCTAGATGGAGCCTGTTACCTCCAGGATCTGTGCTAAGCTAGGCTAGCGGTGGGTGCGTCAGACAGAGTTACAACTCGCACGGAGATGAGAAGGGAATGTTTGGACTTATCTAACTCTGGGGGAGACGGGGAATAAGACTAAGTCCCAATAAGTTGCCGTGTTGTTTTAACATATCTCACAGATTTTCCTACTTGGTTTCTGTAAATCCACCCACATATTCCATCATCAGCTGATGATATTCTGTTTCGGTCCATGTTCTGTTCGCTTCTGGAGAACGCTGTGCGACCTCAGAGACTGAAACGTCTTTCGTATTTATGTAATATATTCATCCATTGCTCGTTATCTGTTAATCCACCTACAGACACATCTCACATTTAAAGCAGTATGAAAACATTCTCCTTGGCTTTTGCTTCTCCAGGCCGTGTTTCTTCATTAGGATGAAGCCCGAGAGAAATGGCTCATTGTAATGAATTCATCTGCTAAAGCTGTGTGGAGGCAGAAATGGAAACAGATGACAGATCTATATAGGAGTCACAGGTCAGGAGAGCAGGGAGATGAGTCAGGTCCGGTATTTAAATTAATTTGATATCCATCCCTTTGTGTGTTTCCCTTGGACAGATACAGTGTGATTCAGATTGATTAATTTATTGCAGAAATGCATTGAATGTTCAGCTCAGTGTCCTAATGGTCTGAATGCTGCTTGTAGGAAACATTTTCACCCAGACAAAAGTCCAATATTCACACTCTTTCAGCTCTGTTTTTGGTCTCTACCAAATCCTGAGGGAAATATCCGTCTCTTGAGCTCCTAAATGCTCCGCGATGTTCCCCAGCTAGTCTCTAACTGGGTCTGTCTGCTGTTTGCTGCTGAGCAGCAGTGTTTGGAATAACGCCGTTTAAAAGAATGGCGTTAGGTAACAACGTTATTTTTTCAGTAACGGGGTAATCTAACTAATTACTTTTCCTGTCGTTACAACGCCGTTAACGTTACTGGACGTTAAATGCGCCGCGTTACTATGGTTACTATGCACTGATTGAATAAACTGTGTAATCCGAACGCACCCCTGGCTCGCAGCTAGTGAGGAGGTGGGTTAATAACGAGGTAAGCGATTATGATTGGCTAAGGCAGAGTCATGTTTCATGGTAGCCAATCAGAGCCAGTGTTTTTACACACACGGCAGCACACACGCAAGCTAAACAGAGACACTCGATGAAGCAGCAGAGGTGGCGAGTCAGGAGCAATTCGATGAAAAGTTGGCATTTTCAAGGTGGAGATATAAGCACTACTTCAAATTCATTGTGGTCAAAGGCAAGAACGTGCATGTAATGTGTACATTATGTCCAGGAGCGAAGACTTTGTCGACATCCGTTGTAAGCAACTCTAATCTAATGAAGCATCTCGCGACGACACGCATCTACAAAGCTAGTGGCCAAAACACCGATACCTCCACCACAGATGATAGCTCGCCATCCTCTAGCAAAGAAGGACTCGGAGCAAAGTCCTCCAAGCAGCAAAAGCCTCACAACAAAAACCTGTTGCCAAACAGGCAACAGAAATGAACAAACATGGCCTATGTGTGTCATATAAGTTTATATGGAGCAACTTTTTTTTAACAGTAACAGGCAACAGAAATGAACAAACAGGCAACAGAAATGAACAAACCTATGACCCAGGCTGAAGTCAACCGTATGACAGGCAGGTATGTTGTTAAAAGTTGGCCTATGTGTGTCATATAAGTTTATATGGAGCAACTTTTTTTTAACAGTAACGCAAATAGTTACTTTCCCTGGTAACGAGTTACTTTTATTATAGAATAATTCAGTTACTAACTCAGTTACTTTTTGGAACAAGTAGTGAGTAACTATAACTTATTACTTTTTTAAAGTAACGTTCCCAACACTGCTGAGCAGGCACTGGGCAATGGGTCTGTTGAGCTTTTTCTCTGTAAAAGTAGCCAAAAACAACGCTATGAGAGCGGTGAGAGTGAACCAGATCAGTAAAGTTGGAGACCGAACAGCTAAACAATACGCTGAAACTCACTATAAAAACGTCCGTATTTTACGAGTTTGGACTGAGAACGGGTTGGACTCCTTTGTGTGTGAGATGTAACTCAAAGAGAGAGACAGAATGATTTAATGAGATAGTAGTTATGTTTCATTTATGAATGTGTGTGTGTGTGTTTCCCTTGAGAATAGCACGAAAATATGACATAATGTAAGTAATCAAGCACCAGTAACCAGTCCCTCCAGAATATATATAATATATAATTCAACGCATAATCAGCCAGAGTCCAAATATTTATGCGCATCTTTTCAGATATCCTGCACTTTCGCCGCATAAATTGCCGATTTCCGTGCAAAATATGCGGGGCTTGCATGATTTCATAATCTCCGCATTTTCGTTGCAGAAAATCCCATAAATATCTCAGCAGAAAGTTGAAAAATGTTGCGGCCAAAAGAGCAGCCATTTTCCCCCTGTTGCCATGGGAATGTTATGAAGTGACGTAATTACGCAACGTGAACATAATCGAAAAGCAGGATGTTGAGGGGAGAATCATCAAACAAATCAGTTTTCAAATCAATCAATTTTTGCAAGTTCCCGCAATTTCATCACATAAAATTGCATAAATATCCCGCATATTCCATCGCATTTTTTAAGAAAACGTGCCGCATAATCAAGGACTTTTGCCCGCAACAATCACAAAAAAACTCATAATTTTTCTGGAAGGTGTTATGTGGGAGCAGGGAATGTGGACCCAAACGTAGAGAGAGGGAGGCAGGCAGGAGATGGTCAAACTCAGGGCTTTATTAACAAAAGCGGCAGGAAGTAAACACAGGAAGTAATCTGGACGAGACAAGACAGAAAACCAGACTATCAAAATAAAACAGGAAACAGAAAACACAGAAAACATGAATTCAACTAAAGACTAAAGAAAGAAAGTATAATCCGTTTTTTCGTTTTAAACCAAAAACGAAAAAACAAAAAAACGGGTCGATATTTCGTTTTTGGTTTCAAACCAAAAATGGAAAAACAAAATTATGAGCTCCTTTTTCTCGTTTTTCCAATGTCCATACAAATTAAAAATTATCTGGAAAACTTCTCGTTTTTCAACTGTTGTTTTTTTGTTATTCATTTTTCCGTTTTAACCAAAGATCGAGAATATGGGCTCATTTTTCTAATGTGCATAATCATTGAAAATCTGATGGAACACAGGTCTCGTTTATAATGTTATTTTGGTCTTACGTGTTAAGTCAAAAGTTGACTAAAACCCATGCACTCTGGACAGGAAGTAACATTAACGTGTCAAAATAAAAGCATGAGAGCTGTAATAACTGCCAGAAGAACGAGGCACTTTATGAATACATTGTTTGCCTGTAGCTTGTCAGATTAGGCTAAAGTTAGCTATTTTGGGTTATATAAAGTATTTAATTATTTAATAATAAATTTAAAATCACATGAAATCTACATTCATCTAATTAGCGTGTGGCAGTTATTGACTAATTAGGCTACTCTAATCTTACATCAGCCAGTAAAAAGGCATCTAACACTACCAAATTAATCAAAAATAACATGCATTGTTCCCTTCCATGCTCTTCAAAAGTAAATTAATATTCACAAATTTCATACAATTTGGGGTGTTTTATTCAATTTTATAGCAGTTATGGTCTTCCCGGGCAAATTTTGACGTGGTAGTGTAATAGGGCACTATTGAGCTTTACAGAAGATAAACACATAGGACACACATGCATATTTACAAGTATGTGCATGCACACACACACACACACACACACACACACACACACACACACACACAAACACAGACACAGACACACACACACACACACACACACACACACACACACACACACACACACACACACACACCTACCTACCAAGAGCCTGGGTCTGTCCAAGGTTTCTTCACACTGTCACTTTTAAGCATTTATGCATGCTCTTGAGGGGAATCACTGGAATTGTTAGGTTATTATAAATTGTTGGGTTATTATAAATTATACATGTGGTCTAGACCTACTCTATCTGTAAAGTGTCCTGAGATAACTCCTGTTATGATTTGATTCTATAAATAAAATGGAATTGAATATACCAGTCTGTTATACTCCAAAACAACTAATCGTATATGCTCATTTTACTGACAAATTAGGTATAATTAATGTAAATGAGGTCTGTTGACCATGAATGTGAAAAAATAAGTGTAAAATGAATGAGTAGAATGAAGTTGATAAAAGGGGTAACCCACAATTGAGTGATACATTACTTCATGCTTTATGAAATGGTCAATTTTGTTATGCCAATAACATTCATAATGACCCAATTTATAAGACAACACAAGGGCTAAACCACTTGACCACTTATGAAAAGGCTTCTTTTTATTGCAACTCTGCAGAATATTCATGACATGGTTGACCAACTTAACTGCCATTAAAGTGTTTTACAATCACTTTGGCACTAGTTTCAGAACCTTGATGTCATTTGTCAAAACTCTGGACACAAAACTCACAACCAATGATCAAAATGCACAATTTTCAAAACTCTAACACTTTTTTTCAATTGCTTGGATACAATACACATAAACCTAAGATCATATGTTCATTTAACAGAGATCACCTGTTCAATAAGACATAACTTAACATCCAAGTACTACTATTTCAAAAAGCATTTCACACATTACATTTCAGATGATTGTCTATTCATTTTATTTCAATCATCTAACTATCAACTGATACAACTACTCAAAATGATAATTAACTGTTGCATTACTCTTAATGCATAATTGTATGGAAACAAACACACAATATTCCATGTTTAGACTACATCATCTATGGATGTAATATTTCATCATCATTCTTTACTGTAATGTACTACTGTTTATCAGACACTGTTTCTATAGTACCATGTACCAACTTTTCAGACTATTTACAGTATTTACAGTACTGCACTGTATGGATTCAGGCCCTTGGAATTGCTTGTCCAATTCTGCCAACTTGTTACTGATGATTGAGATATATAATTTACAGTCATGTGAAAAAATTAGGACACCCATGCTAAAGTTGACTGAAAAGAGGAATACAAAAAACATCTATTGCAAATTGATCTTAATGCCTTAAAAAATGAGGGAAAATCCAATCTTTAAGGACACCAATTTTCTTTGTGAATGAATAATGTATCGTAAATAAATAAATGTTCTTCCTTAAAATACAGGGGGCATAAGTAAGTTCACCCCTATGTTAAATTCCCATAGAGGCAGGCAGATGTTTATTTTTAAAGGCCAGTTATTTCATGGATCCAGGATACTATGCATCCTGATAAAGTTCCCATCATCACATACCCTTCACCATACCCCCACATCATCACATACCCTTCACCATACCCCCACATCATCACATACCCTTCACCATACCTACAGATTGGCATGGGGTAGTTTCCATAAAATCATCTCTCAATGCAAATCAAACCAGCTATCAACTAAAATTAACTGAAATAAAACCATGCCAATCTGTAGGTATGGTGAAGGGAAAGGATGATGGGGGGTATAGTGAAGGGTATGATGTTGGGGGGGGCTATTTTAATTCCAAAGGCCAAGGGAACTTCATCAGGATGCTGGATCCATGAAATAACTGGCCTTTAAAAATAAAAATCTGCCTGCCTTTATGGGAATTTAACATAGGGGTGTACTTACTTATGCCCCCTGTATTTTAAGGAAGAAAATGTATTTATTTGCAATACATTATTCATTTACAAACAAAATTGGTGTCCATAAAGTTTGGATTTTTCCTAATTTTTTTTAATTAAGAGCACTAAGATACTATTTATAGAGTACTGATATATATATATATATATATATATATATATATACAGGTTGTCGTTGCAAATGAGAATTTGTTCTCAATTGACTTACCTGGATAGATAAAGGTTAATATATATATATATATACTTCTACCACATTGGTATGCAGTATTCGCTCTACTACTGCAGTACTTTAACAGGGATGTATTTACTTGTAGTACCATAATGAAGCATGTATCACCTATTTTGTACTACAATATTTAATGATTGTACGAACGATGACCCGGTGAAACTATGGGTAGCTTATGTGTGGGTGATCTAAAGTAGCGTTTCAACGGTATTTCACAATATATTTGTTTTTTGAACCAGTGATTGTGCAAGTGCAAGATTTCTTTAAAGATATGAACGCACAATGCAATGTTTTGAACAATGGACACTCTGTGTTACAAGTGATGACTGTTTTGAGTTTTGTGTCTAGAGTTTTGAAAAATGACATCAAGGTTCTGAAATTAGTAGCAAAGTGATTGTAAAAAACTGTAAGACTATTTACTGTATTGGCAGTACTGCACCGTATAGATGCAGGCCCTTGGAATTGCTTGTCCAATTCTGCCAACTCGTTACTGATGATTGAGATATATACTTTATATATATATATACATACATATACATATATATATATATATATATATATATATATATATATACATACATATACATATATACTCATACCACATTGTTTGCCATACCCGAAGGTTTTTTCCAAGATGTTTGGCAAATTGCAATGTAGATGAGAACCTGTGGCCAAATCCACAAGACAGAGTTGATGAAGATGGACCACTTCTCTGTTTTGCTTTTTACAGTACAAGCAAGTTGAAGAACACTTGCTATTTTACAGTACTGTCTTTTCTTTTCTATTTTGTAGCTAATTTGCTTAATAAATCTCGTGTTGTGATTGTACTGTATTGTTTTTCATCAATACATTTTAGATTTTTTTTCAGTGATTCCACTGTTTCTGTAGTACTCTCTCTACTACTGCAGTACTTGTACAGGGATGTATTTACATGTAGTAAGAAATCTTGCACTTGCACAATCACTGGTTCAAAAAACAAATTTATTGTGAAATACCGTGGAAACATTACTTTAGATCACCCACACACAAGCTACCTATAGTTTCACTGTGTCATCGTTCGTACAATCATTAAATATTGTAGTACAAAATAGGTGATACATGTTTCATTATGGTACTAAATATAAATAAATCCCTGTACTGCAGTAGTAGAGAGAATACTACAGACACAGTTGAATCATGGAAAAAAAATATAAAATGTATTGATGAAAAAAAATACAGTACAATCACAACATAGATTTATTTGAATCAAAGCAAAATAATTAGCTACAAAATAGAAAAGACAGTACTGTAAAACATCAAGTGTTCCTCAACTTGCTTGTACTGTAAAAAGCAAAACAGAGAAGTGAATCCTGTACTTCTACATCTTCATCAACTCTGTCTTGTGGATTTTGCCACAGGTTCTCATCTACATCGCAATTAGCCAACCATCTCGGAAAAAACCTTTGGACATGGCGAACAATGTGGTATGAGTATATATGTATATGTATATGTGTATATATACAGTATATATATAAAGTATACATCTCAATCATCAGTAACGTGTTGGCAGAATTGGACAAGCAATTCCAAGGGCCTGCATCTATACGGTGCAGTACTGTCAATACTGTAAATATTCTTAAAAGGTAGTACATGAGACCATAGAAACTGTGTCTGATAAACAGTAGTGCATTACCGTAAAGTTGGTAAATGACACTATAGAAACGGTGTCTGATAAACAGTAGTACATTACAGTAGTAGTACATGAGACCATAGAAACGGTGTCTGATAAACAGTAGTACATTACAGTAGTAGTACATGAGACCATAGAAACAGTGTCTGATAAACAGTAGTACATTACAGTAAAGAAGGATGATGAAATATTACATCCATAGATATTGTAATCTAATTGGTTCATGCTCCACACTAACTGGTGACAATGAATCTCGTTATCTTGAAACTTTCATGATCTAAACATGGAATATTGTTTGTCTGTTTCCATACACTGTGCATTAAGAGTAATGCAACAGTCACTTATCATTTTGAGCAGTTGTATGAATTGATAGTTAGATGATCGTAATGAAATGAATAGACAATCATCTGAAATGTAATGTGTGAATTGCTTTTTGTTTATAGACTACTTATTTATAGAATCAAATCATAACAGGAGTTATCTCAGGACACTTTACAGATAGAGTAGGTCTAGACCACATGTATAATTTATAACAATATATAACAATTTATAATAACCTAACAACTCCATTGATTCCCCTCAAGAGCATGCATAAATGCGTAAAAGTGACAGTGGTGAGGAAAAACTCCCTTTTTAGGAAGAAACCTTGGACAGACCCAGGCTCTTGGTAGGTGTGTGTGTGTGTGTGTGTGTGTGTGTGTGTGTGCATGCACATACTTGTAAATATGCATGTGTGTCCTATGTGTTTATCTTCTGTAAAGCTCAATAGTGCCCTATTACACTACCACGTCAAAAGTTGCCCGGGAAGACCATAACTGTTATAAAATTGAATAAAACACCCCAAATTGTATGAAATTTGTGAATATTAATTTACTTTTGAAGAGCATGGAAGGGAACAATGCATGTTATTTTTGATTAATTTGGTAGTGTTAGATGCCTTTTTACTGGCTGATGTAAGATTAGAGTAGCCTAACTAGTCAATAACTGCCACACATAGGCTAATTAGCTGAATGTAGATTTCATGTGATTTTAAATTTATTATTAAATAATTAAATACTTTATATAACCCAAAATAGCTAACTTTAGCCTAATCTGACAAGCTACAGGCAAACAATGTATTCATAAAGTGCCTCGTTCTTCTGGCAGTTATTACAGCTCTCATGCTTTTATTTTGACACGTTAATGTTACTTCCTGTCCAGAGCGCATGGGTTTTAGTCAACTTTTGACTTAACACGTAAGACCAAAATAACATTATAAACGAGACCTGTGTTCCATCAGATTTTCAATGATTATGCACATTAGAAAAATGAGCCCATATTCTCGATCTTTGGTTAAAACGGAAAAATGAATAACAAAAAAACAACAGTTGAAAAACGAGCAGTTTTCCAGATAATTTTTAATTTGTATGGACATTGGAAAAACGAGAAAACGGAGCTCATAGTTTTGTTTTTCCATTTTTGGTTTGAAACCAAAAACGAAACATCGACCCGTTTTTTTGTTTTTTCGTTTTTGGTTTAAAACGAAAAACGGATTATACTTTAGTACCCTGACCGAATACATCAACACAATAGGGAACAGGAATATACAGAATTTACAAACACAGGAAACATACAGAAATCAATAAGGCAACAGCAGTGAGCAAACAGGCAACAGAAATGAACAAAGAGGCAACAGAAATGGGATAAAATGCAAAGCAAAACACTGAAACCATAACAGGAGGACTGGAGAAACGTATACCTCACTGGCTTTCCATGCTTTTTGATTTTTTTTTTTTTTTTACCCTCATTTGTGAAATATATTTGAATTGTTGCACATACACATGCTGAAAGCTGCAAAACAAAACTGGAAAGTCAGTCTGATTATCAGCCTATAAAAAAGGTGGATGGAAACGTATTTAGTGGAAGGCTGGTCCTCTTTGGCAGAAGCAACAGCAGCTCTAGACAATGTTTTATACAGCAAATTACATTTGAAAAAGTGCAATCATCTTGAATTTAAGGAGATATATAAAATTTAAGATGATCACATGTTAAGTTAACGCTAGAAGTAGATAGTATTAGCAGAAGCAGTAGTGGCAGTGCGAGCTGTGGTACTAGTAAGCTCCTGCGTGCTATCGGAAATGAAGTGTGTGTGTGTGTGTGTGTGTGTGTGTGTGTGTGTGTGTGTGTGTGTGTGTGTGTGTGTGTGTGTGTGTGTGTGTGTGTGTGCGAAGGGAGGCCCTGCTGGTTTGCATGACTCTCTCTTCACCGGTTTGGTGCTGAATAATTGCTGATCTCTGCTTCTCATTAATTCAGAATATCTGGTTGTCATGAAATATGTCACACACACACACACACACACGTTAGTACTTCACACACACACACACACACACACACACACACACACATACACAGACACAGACACACAAATACACGCACTTTAGTACTTCTCCACTTGTGAGGAACCTCGCTGACGAGACACATTCCCTAGCCACTGTCCGATAAATGTCCTCAATATCCTAAAAAATGACCACACTTTCCGACACGCATTAGTCCAAAAATGTCCTTACTTAAAAAAATACTTTCTACAAAGGTCTTAATTTTTCAGATTTCTAAAAAAGAAATGTCCTCACTCTTAAGGTCACTCAGTTGGTCCTCACAAAGCTGGAAGAACAAGCACAGACAAAATCATCCACATTTAACACACACACACTCACTCTGACATGCCCTGCCTTTTATATCATCACACACACACACACACACACACACACACACACACACACACACGACACACACACACACACACACAAACGCACTTAATAAGTTGGTGTTTGTGAAAAATAACCTCGAAAACATGGAAAAAAGTGACAAAAAAGTGACAAAAACATTAAAAAGTGATGAAAAAAAGTGACAAAAACGTCAGAAAATGTGTCAAAAATATGCAAAGAAATTGTCTAAAAAAGCATTATTTTGACCCAGAAGGACAACAAGTGCATGGTCAACCAGAAGACAACACAAGGGTTAAAGTTATAGTGCGCAACTAATTTATATTAATGAACGTCCATTACATTCAAGCCATCACCAAATGAGTTTCAACAAAGCTAATTAAGCCTATCAGCTCCACACAACTCCCTCTGTAGTTGTCTGTCAGTATGGCTATGTTTAGAAAATGGTGTAGTCCGGCAACTTTTGCGAGCAGCAGCTCGAGCGATACCGGAAACAAAAAATACCGAAACAAAAAAGGGAAATAATTACCTCTTCTGAAGAGTTTTTAGTTCCCTGTGCGATCACCGAAGGCTTGCATTGTGGGTAAAACGGCAGTGTTGTTGGCATTACTTAGAATTCGTCATGGGGGCGACAGAAACTACGTGCTATAGCTTTAACTTCTTCAATGACACGGACTCCTTCGCTCGACAGACCTGTGTTTTAGGACCCATCCATCCATCCACCCTGAGCTCCTACATACACAGATCTTCAGGGTCTTTTACCGTGGCAGTCAAGGTCTGGCATACAGTAATAATTACATGAAATACATACAAATTACAGTGCTTTACTTTTCGTAGCTACTGTATATGTACGAATAGTTCTACACTGCAACATGAAAAATACAGCCATTGCCATGTCTCCACAGACTATATAAAATTACCTTTTCATATAATACTAATTCAAACTGTGCAGCCTGCATGTACACAGGGAGATTTTGGGTTAGTTCACTTGACAAATAAGCAGCAAAAGCAGCAGCAGCCATTGTGATTAGTGGTTTGGCTCACTTATTTCATGGGCCAAGTTACATTCTAGACCCTGTTTGTATCAGTGAAGCAAGTTTAATTTCAGCACTTAATTAAAAATGTTATATTGCTATGAATAGCATTAGACACTGCAGGAAAAAGTTGTGTTAATGTGGGATTGTTCCAAAAAAGTTGCTTTTTCAACAACTTCCAAACAAGCAGTGAAACTTGGTAACCTACTTACTGCTGCAGTGAAACTCCTGAAACCAATTTGGCAGCAAACTGTCCCTGCCTCGTGGTGAGACAGCATTACCTGGGAGGCACAAACACACACCAACAGAACCAACAGAACCAACAGAACCAACAGAACGGAGCCACATCTGCAGTAATGAGGTTAAAAAACATGCTCAAAGCAACTAGACAAGAAGCTTTCAAGCTAATTAGTAAAACTGATTTAAACTGAATTTAGCAGAGCAGAAAGAAAGTATTGTTAATCACAGTGTGATTGATTGCTGGGGGTACCGATTCCCCCCTGGGTTAGGTTCAGCCACTGCTCATTACATTAGATTATGATCATGGTTTAGGCCTTGTTTACTTGCAGGTGAAAAATATCTGATCAGATGTGCCTTTGGTTTAGATGGCGACGGAGTTTTTGGGGCTTAAAAGCGCAAAAAAAGTGAAACCACCCTCCAGAGTGGAAATCTTAAAAACGTCACGTTCTCGTCTAAAGTGTGTGTGTGTGTGTGTGTGTGTGTGTGTGTGTGTGTGTATTGTTTGGAGCAATAACTCCACCTCCTCATCTGTCCAGACGAAATAGTCAGCTTTTGTTGTTGGTTTGGTGCTACCAAGCTACCAAGCTGATATGTTGATTTTACATACCCCAGTCAGAGCACTAAGGTCAAAGGACCAGCTTCTTTTGGACTGTCCCAGATCCAGACTGAACACCAGAGGGGACAGAGCTTTTTCAGTTGCAGGTCCTCAGCTCTGGAATGCTCTTCCCCTCAATATTAAAGCAGCTAGCTCTATTGAGTCTTTTACATCACTTTTAAAAACTCATCTCTTTAATGGCTTTTAACACAAGCTGAGCTGTGACATTGTTAATATTGTTTGTAATCATGTTTGCATGTGTTTTAATTATTATTATTATTTCGGGGATACTATGTTTTTAATAGGCTTTTACTTTTTCTTCTTGGCTAATTAGTATGCTTTGCAACGCCACTTTTGCGTTTTCTCTTCAGATCGTTTCCGTCTAAACACAGCCACAGGTTTATGGAATGATCTCTGTTAGAGTTGCATCCAATTATCATTTTCATTATTGTGTAGTTTTTTAATTTTTTCAATAAACCGATAAGCTATGTAAAATAATTCCGTAAATAGATGAAGTTGCCTTCCACAATTTGAAGTGTTCATATTGCTTGTTTTGTCCGCTCACCAGTCCAAAACCAAAATATATTTAGTTTACCATGATATAAGACTTCATGAATGTATTTATAACTGATTGCTCCTCACAGACATCCACACCCTTCACCATGAAAACAACAGTCGGCTTCATGAACGTAATCTCATTAACAGAAATCCTTCCACGCAGGGGCGGATCTAGAAAAATATTTATGGGGTGTGTGAAAAACGGGCCTCCCCGCCCACGTCCACACAGGATAGTGGCGACAAGGACACACTCAGAATGGGTAGTGATGGGATGAAGACACAGCCAACAGCCAACAGCCAGTGGATTTGCAGGGAAAATGTAGATTTATTTACAGTGCTCTAAAATACGTCATCCAGCACTCTGTTAACAACACAAAAAAAAAATTCCAAAACAAACCACTGGGTTTCTCAATTTAACTAGCACAAGCAAAAAAAAATCTCTTCTCTCAACAAGTTTCTGTATACAACCTCTCAGCAAGTTGACACTCTCCCGACTCTCTCTCGAGGCAGAAAAACCTGCGCTTTAAATAAGGCCCTTCAATTACACTAATTGGTAGAAACCAACATCAGAGGGGGTTTTGTTAGGTATAGTGGTTCAGCAGATATTTGATTTAATCACACACATACATTGAAATATACTTCATACACCTCATGTACTCCTAATAATACTAATAACATTAATTTCCTGTAATTGAATAAGCATTGCATTACAATACAGCCCATAATTTTATACTGATACAATAGGCCCAAACAGGGAATAAAATAGCCATTGTCATGGGGCTCGTGTTCCTTGGGGAAACAAATTGCTGCGGACCGGGAAAATGAAAGTCGTTGCTATCAGTGTAATGTTGGTGTTTGCGTGCACAATGTATGGATTAACAGAAAGAAATGTGTTATGGAGCAGAATCGACGGGTACCACGTCGTTCGCTATGTGATTTACAGCTGTTTGGTGAGTAACTGAAAGTTGTGTAAATAAAGATCACGCATGAATGAACCACGCTGCAGTCGCCGGCACCCCGTGTAGTTACAAACATTCGCCGCTACATGTGTGTGTGCTTGTAAGCGCGTTTGTGCATGTAAGATAAGGGGTCAGTTTCAATGTTGTGGAGCATGTCAGGCGAGTTGGGGAAAAGGAGGGGCTCTACGTTTTCACAGGGTGGCAAGAGGGGGGCAGGAATTTTTGAGGGTTGGCAACATAGGGCAGACCTACAGTACAGGCCAAAAGTTTGGACACACCTTCTCACTCAATGTGTTTTTTTTATTTATTTTCATGACTATTTACATTGTAGATTCTCACTGAAGGCATCAAAACTATGAATGAACACATATGGAATTATGTACTTAACAAAAAAGTGTGAAATAACTGAAAACATGTCTTATATTTTAGATTCTTCAAAGTAGCCAACCTTTGCTTTTTTATTAATAAGAGAAATAATTCCACTAATGAACCCTGACAAAGCACACCTGTGAAGGTAAAACCATTTCAGGTGACTACCTCATGAAGCTCATTGAGAGAACACCAAGGGTTTGCAGAGTTACCAAAAAAAGCAAAGGGTGGCTACTTTGAAGAATCTAAAATATAAGACATGTTTTCAGTTATTTCACACTTTTTTGTTAAGTACATAATTCCATATGTGTTCATTCATAGTTTTGATGCCTTCAGTGAGAATCTACAATGTAAATAGTCATGAAAATAAAAAGGAAACGCATTGAATGAGAAGGTTTGTCCAAACTTTTGGCCTGTACTGTTATTACAGTTTGATGAGAAATAGTATGTACACACTACAAAAGGACACAGGCTGCCATTTACTAACTCATACAGACACACTTCATCTCATGCAATCAGTGTCCTGCATTTGAAGCAACCATACAATGTGATCTCACTTAATAGGAGAGAGAAGTATGATAGAAATAAGGGAATTTATCACAGGACAGGCATTAAGGTAAGACACAGGTGATGAGAGGTAGATGTGTGAGAGGGGAATCAAACATTTTTTGACTGACTGCAGTCGGACATTCGAGATTCACGCTCATAAATGTTCAAATTGGCCGTAACTTTTAATTTGTTTCTGCCAACTGGGGTGGCAGCAGGCGTGGCAAGGCTTTTAGGGTGGCAAATGCCACCCTGGTAGATCTGCCCCTGCTTGCACGTGATTTAACATTTAGATTAGTTTAAGTAAAAATACATTATTTTGAAGCAAAGTATCAGGTCCTTATTAGGGGTCCAAGCCCGAGGGGGCTGGGCCCAGATCCAGCGGAGCTGGGAACCCTATTGTTTTCGCTAACATTTGTATTATTCTTATTATTCTTCCTTCAATAAAAGTCATACTGCAGCCTACACCGTACAAGTTACGCAAGTGAAACTTTCAGGGCTGGTATAGACTGTTAGCCTGACAAGCCAGACTCACATCCAGATGTTGGGTCTGGGAACTCCCCATTGACGGGAGCTCGATCTGAGGGGCGGGATAAACGGTTGTCTTTCAAATTCCCTCTGCACGTAATAGGATAGCGCTACAACCAGGCAGAGCAACGAAGAAGGTAGAAGAGCTAGTTGATAGATTAAACTTTTGCCGTATCCGGTCGGCAAAACTCTGAACACATCTTCCTTTTTTAAGAATGATTTCTGTGCCGTTCTTTGTTCTTTTATCAAAGAAAAGCTGAACTCCAAGTCTTCCAGAAGTCTGCTGTTCCCAGCAGCAGCAGCAGCAGCCAAAAGCCCCGCCCACCGACTCTATACACAATATGATTGGCCTGACCAAAGTTTGGTTTTTGCAGCTTGAAAGTCAATGGAGAGTGCCTAGACCACCCCCCGGCTGCCAAATAAATTTGCTGCCACTAGGGGAGTCTAGATTTCTAGGCTAACAGACTGTGACATGTAACTCACACTCCGAAAATTACACATATCCACCAGCAGGAGGTGGTATAGCAAAGAAACTTGTGTTTTACCCAAACTGTACATCACACATTTAAACACCTTATATTCAGGCGTTCCCTGTATTGAGCTGAATCTCCTGATGTAGGCCACGCCCATTTCCGCCTATAGGTCATATTGGTCATAGCATGAGCAACATGGTGTAACAAAATGCTTGTTAAAAGTTGAACCTCTCTTCAGTTGCTTGGTCGAGCTGTTAGACTTGATTGTAAAAATAACAGTTCAGTGTTTTCAGTTGAGTTCAACAAACTTTCATCAAAACTATATGCATTTCATGGCAGCTGATTTTCAAGAAGACCAGCTGGAGTTAGTCTCAGTAGACAGTCAGCAACGTTGGTGTAGGTAAACTTAAGTTAAAAGGTTGGATTTAGTTGACAGAGCATCATTTATTATGTAGGCTTGACAAAGGTTTAAATAAAAGATGAGGTCATCTACCAAAGAAGGCTGGAAGGGAAAAGAAAATGAAGCAATGAGTGCGTAAAAACAAAATAAAGAATTCAGAAGGTTAAAAAATGCATTTATTGGGCGCTTGGTTAGCTCACCTGGTAGAGCGTGCGCCCATTTATAGAGGTTCATGCGGGATTGACTCCAGCCCATTGCTGCACAACATTCCCCCCTCTCTCCCCTTGCATGTCTTCAGCTGTCCTTTAAAATAAAGGCCTAAAATGTCCCCCCAAAAAAGGTGCATTTATTGATATTTAGGTCAAAAGAGCTTAAAAAACACCATATCATATCACTGTTTTATAAAGGCTCTTGCCTAGCGAACACTTGTCTATTTAAATCTGGCCATCTGTCTGCCGGCCATCTGATCAAATTTAGTTATTTTAAAAGCATCTTTTGTGCTTATGTTTGGACCAAAGAACCGAATCCAGGTCGCTCACGTACAAGGTAGTCAGTTCAAGTCAATCTGTGGGTTGGAGAGCATCGATAAGAAATTCATCCAATGCACTTTTTGGTCATGTTTACATTTGAAATGCTACAGACATTTATGAGAAACAACTGGATGTAAAAACATCCCAAAACAGGCAGACAGGATCAACAAACACACTTCCACCCTGAGCATGGAGAACAGACAGTCGTGCAGTGTGAGTCAGCTTGGCTGGAGGTGACTGGATTGACAATGAGCAGACTTGTATTGTCCTCTGGCGATTGTTCCTCTCTTCAAGGCTGACTGAGGGAATCTGCCCCGCTGGAGGCTGCTGAATAGGCTGCTTTTGTCTGCAGAGGAGGTAGGTTTGATTTGTCTTCAAGGACAGCTGAGACCAGAGCCATAAACAAACCGAGAAAGCTTTTCTTTTCTTTGACTTAAATGGTTATGGAAAAGAGACGTCAAAGGCACGGTGAGGGACAGGGCCTACCAGTGGCGGACTCAGGCTGTCTGACGGGCACGGGCAAAAAAAATAAAAATAAATAAAAAAGGCCACCAGCTTGAAAAACGTTTTCTAGCATGTAGATGAACTTATAAAGTATATGGCACTGCATCACATATTCTCCACTTTAAGGACACCCTAAAGTAGGGTGACCATACCTCCCGGTTTGACCGGGACAGTCCCGATTTTGAAGTTAATGTCCCGAGTCCCGACAAAAGCCTGTTGGGACGCTAAAATGTCCCGGTTTTAGGAGGAGCGGCGTCAGACGATTTTGCCGGGGCTTGAGACCCCGAATGTTTTGAGTGTAGCCCCGAACAACACAGTCTCACTCCCTACTCGTCAATTGTATGACGCATGGTCAAGGACCCTGGCGTCAAGTTTCAACGAAATAGGGGTACCCTTAACGTCATTTTTCGACAACGGGGGTCCGTCAGATAGACATTCATGTTAGGCCCTCACCGTCGGATATCGACGAAAGAAAAAAACACGCCCCCCGCACCTTAACTCGAAATCTGGGACAGTTATTGGTATTTTTAGCCCAATAACCACTGTTTTAATCAACATTATTCACGAGATATTATCATGGTTTATATGTATTTCTTTTAATGTTATTATTTCGGTCTATTTCGGCCAGGGTTGCTTTTTTGTTGATTTATATTTTTTAAACTATAACGCCAAATCTATCAACATTTATTTAAATGTTATCATGGTATTCATTTCTTTACTTTAATAATATTATTTCGGTCTTATTACCGGTGAAATATTACAGTATATGCTGTAATACAGAAGATTACGATATGACCCGAGCTGGACGCATTCAAAGCCGATAGGCCTATCCCACAATGCAATGCGGCCATTCATTTAAAAGAATCGGGCAGCGATCAGCGGGTCTTTAACGCCAGGATCGCTTCAATATACATATATACAGTCAGTGGTCAGTATCACTTCAATATCCATATATACAGTCAGTGCTCAGTATCACTTCAATATACATATATACAGTCAGTGGTCAGTATCACTTCAATATACATATATACAGTCAGTGATCAGTATCACTTCAATATACATATATACAGTCAGTGATCAGTATCACTTCAATATACATATATACAGTCAGTGGTCAGTATCACTTCAATATACATATATACAGTCAGTGATCAGTATCACTTCAATATACATATATACAGTCAGTGGTCAGTATTACTTCAATATACATATATACAGTCAGTGGTCAGTATCACTTCAATATACATATATACAGTCAGTGGTCAGTATCACTTCAATATACATATATACAGTCAGTGGTCAGTATCACTTCAATATACATATATACAGTCAGTGGTCAGTATCACTTCAATATACATATATACAGTCAGTGGTCAGTATCACTTCAATATACATATATACAGTCAGTGGTCAGTATCACTTCAATATACATATATACAGTCAGTGATCAGTATCACTTCAATATACATATATACAGTCAGTGGTCAGTATCACTTCAATATACATATATACAGTCAGTGATTGTGTCACCAGCAACAACACGTTGCTCAGTTTTGTTCCAGTAAGTTATGAACAATAATAACGTTTAAACGAATCCGCGGAAAACTCCGGAAGTGACGTAGTACGTCCCGCTCAGCGGATACGAAGATACAAATATATAATATTCGTAATATTGATGTTTTTTTCTAACGTTGTATTTGAGGAGTTAAACAATAAAGATAGTTATAATAATAAAATACAGTTTCATGTATTTGTCTACGTTTAAACGAATCCGCGGAAGTGACGTGGAAATTCCACATCTCGTCTGTGAAAGAATGTTCCACGTTGTACGTGAGAATTTACACAATAAAATACTAATAATGAAAACATTGTGTTTTATATTTAGCACTTTGATTTGCCTCAACCTACAGTTGAGTGTTTAGAACTACAGCCTAATGGCTTGTTTGACTAATTTGCATTTGTTTTGAATTGTACTGTTGTGAAAAACAATAAACTATATACAAAGAGAAGCATTTTTTTATTTTATTTTCCATGCATAGTTATTTAAAAAACGCAATTTTCTAATTTTGCAGTTGATTAATATTAATAGCAAAGACTAAAGGGGGAAAAAACATGAGTATATTTATGTGTGGGACTTAGTTTGATTTAAAATCACACTGCATTATTAGTTGTTTTAAATAAATTACTTTTTTTTGAAATATCAATTTATTTTAGACCTAACATATTAATTATTATATTCAGAAGATGATCCTCAAATCAATCACCGTGGTTACAGCTTGTAGCCATCCTAACCTTTGTAGCCTTTACTGAGACTACCTTTTCAAAATTAAGAAGGGACTAGTTTTAGGAAGCATTTTCAGGAAATTAAAAGGATAAGCAGATTGTTGCCGAGGTTTTTGTTCACAGATTAAGATGTATAAAGCTTTGTTTGGGTATGTGTACATATACAACATGTGTTTTGGCATTTTTGGCACACTTCTACCTCAGCCCTATAAGACAAAACTCACACATCTCATTCAACCATTTCACAAGCTTAGAAAAGGGTCATGACATGGGTCAGAGCAGTGGTTCCCAACCTTTTTTCCCTTGGTGCCCCCCCCTACTCATGTCTAAGAAAAGCTGACCCCCCCTTTGAAACTGAAGTTGAGGTAACTCTCGAGATAGAGCTGGGTCAGAGGATATCAGAGGTCATAAATGATGAACCAATCCATCGGCTCTGCTCCTATAGGCCCAATGGTGTTCATATGGACAACATGCACCTTTGGCTGGAAGGCCCGTGTTGAAAGTGTGTGTTATCATTTAGAGCAGACACCCACGGTGAATCAGATGGTTTATGTTATACAAGGCTGCATTACAGAGCATATTAATATGACTGTCATGAAGGTTGTGTAGAGGAATAGAAACCAGTCTCTCCAGGCAAGCACACAGAATATGGTCTGCTCTATCTTTATTCTCCATGCCAAGTATGAGCTCTTATCCTCTGGCAGAAGATATGGGTACATTTAACTTTTCTAAACTATAGGCCTAATTTGGACCTACCTCAATTAAAACTTTAAATAATGTTGCTTGAGATTGAGGGTGTGCAATAGCTTCATGATATGAAGCATGGTTGTGTTGCTCTTGTCACTGTTTGTGAAAGATGAGCAATAGATTGTTGCTGTGTGATGTGCTTCAGTCTAGCCTATATCTCTTTGTTCATGTTGTTTTTTTATTGTAAGTATGTCAGCTGTATGATAGAACAATATGTCAAGTGTTATTTGTGAAGCATTTGAACTCAAGGCAAATATCCCTCTGGGGACAATAAAGTATCTCCTGCTAAGTGGTCTCCATGATGTGTAAAAATTAAAACGTTGTCGTAGGACTATAGCAAACACATCGTTGGAAAGGTCTCAACCTGGAGAGTAACATATGTCAGTCTGAAGAGGATACATTACTCCTGCTTTGAAATATTGACCTCTGAACCTTGAACCCAGTCCATATATGAAGGCCTGTCATTTAGCAACAGAAGGTGCTACACACATAAGACCAGCTGTTATAGAAAGCTCTGGACCTCAGCTGTCATGTAGATATGGTCACCAAATTGTACCTACTGTAAGCACTGTCAAATATGGTAATAAGCTATTTTCACCTATTTAACGATTTTATTTTTAAAATCTGATGACACCAGTGTGTTCTCCATACCAAAAAACCCCCAGGGTGTATCCAAAATTATACACTGCCAACTTCTACTTATGAGAAATATACCAATATACTTTAAAACTACAACTCCCATAAGAAACGCCACAGAAGCTGTTACAAAGCTTGAGCACTTGTAGTTCTTCCGGGGTGGGTGGGGGGACTCGTTCAGCTCCTGTTTCTGCTGTCCGCCGTGAAATGGCTTGATTCCATTTCAGATTGAGGCCGCCGCCGGCCGGCCGAGCACACAATATATGAGACAAATACATGAAACTGTATTTTATTATTATAACTATCTTTATTGTTTAACTCCTCAAATACAACGTTAGAAAAAAACATCAATATTACGAATGTTATATATTTGTATCTTCGTATCCGCTGAGCGGGACGTGCTACGTCACTTCCGGAGTTTTCTGCGGATTCGTTTAAACGTTATTATGGTTCATAACTTACTGGAACAAAACTGAGCATCGTGTTGTTGCTGGTAATACAACCACTGACTGTATATATGTATATTGAAGTGATACTGACCACTGACTGTATATATGTATATTGAAGTGATACTGACCACTGACTGTATATATGTATATTGAAGTGATACTGACCACTGACTGTATATATGTATATTGAAGCGATCCTGGCGTTAAAGACCAGCTGATCGCTGCCCGATTCTTTGAAATGAATGGCCGCATTGCATTGTGGGATAGGCCTATCGGCTTTGAATGCGTCCAGCTCGGATCATATCGTAATCTTCTGTATTACAGCATATACTGTAATATTTCACCGGTAATAAGACCGAAATAATATTATTAAAGTAAAGAAATGAATACCATGATAACATCTAAATAAATGTTGATAGATTTGGCGTTATAGTTTAAAAAATATAAATCAACAAAAAAGCAACCCAGCTTCCCTGGCCGAAATAGACCGAAATAATAACATTAAAAGAAATACATATAAACCATGATAATATCTCGTGAATAATGTTGATTAAAACAGCGGTTATTGGGCTAAAAATACCAATAACTGTCCCAGATTTCGAGTTAAGGGGCGGGGGGGGCCTGTTTTTTTCTTTCGTCGATATCTGACGGTGAGGGAATAACATGAATGTCTATCTGACGGACCCCCCTCGTCGAAAAATGAAGTTAAGGGTACCCCTATTTCGTTGAAACTTGACGCCAGGGTCCTTGACCATGCATCATACATTTGACGAGTAGGGAGTGAGACTGTGTTGCCCCGAATGTAACTTTGTCCAGTTTATTTTTCCGAGGCGAAATACAACGGGCAGCTACGTGCGGGGTCCGACCATGTTGTGTTTGTTGCTATCACCTAGCAACCGTCTAGTGGAGGAAAAGCTGTAAAAGCCGGTAAAAGCCGGGTGAAGTTTTCGGAGGAATCCTAGCCAAATCAGTGTAATACATTGATGCCATCAACACAAAGTTAAGGAGCGCAATACTACTGATTTAGTTTGAAGTTCCTGTGACGTGACGTTTCCAGTCTATTGTTCAGACTCAACCACACGGAGCTCTGAAGCTGACCTGTGGGTCTCTTAGTGTCCACTCTCTCTGTAAAATGCAGCGCAGCCTCAGGCTATAACAGATGCGCCCTACTGTCGACATGCTGCGGTAGATGTGTTGCGTTTGTGCTCCGTGTATTTCTGCAGTAGATTCGGTTTTCCACCTCCGATGTAGAGCAGCGTACGGCCACTTCTCTAGCTAAACTCTTTGTCTCATTCAGACACCCAAACAGCTCTGTGTCTGTCAGAAGGTCTGAGAGCTACAGCAATCACGTAAAACCAGACTATGGTGCAGCTAGATTTCTGAAATAGTGACTTTATTCTTGTAATAGCCTATTATAACTTTATTTTTCTCAAAATCACGACTCCTCCAAATCACAGAGAACACATATATACTGTATTTTGAATGTGCACAAAGTTTTGGACATTGCTCAAACACATCTGAAATATTACAGTCCAGGGGTTTATTAATAGGCCTACATTAACAACAAAAGAGCAAAACAGGAGGGAGGAGTAAATGATGCCTAGGCTACATGTGTGCTGACTCAGCTATAATTAGAAAAGTCCATCCAAAGGAGAATAAATATTTGAAAGCAATACAGAATGCCTGTTAGCCTTACTTCAATACATTCCATTATGTTTTTATATTTGGATTGTAATCTATTATTCTCTTTACATAACGATATTTGCAGCATACATTGATTCAGAAAATGGTAGAAATAGGTGCATAAAAATTCACCAGAATGCAGGAAATGAAAGTGTTTAATGCTCAAAATTTTCAATCATTTTAATTATTTTGGTGTTATTGGAATAAATAACACTTCAAAAATCTTTTTTAGAAAAGTCTCAACATAAATCTCATTCTGAACTAAAAAAGGCTGTTAACTGTTTTGTTAATTTTACCGAAAAAAAACAAAACATTTATTATTAGATGAGGAGCCTATGATCAAAATAATGAAGTTACTGTCTATGTCTGACCTCGGCTGGCACAAGTTCACGTTAAAAAGCGTGTGCGCATGCACAAGCACTACGGTCACACGCAAAGTGTCCCGGTTTCAGCTCCCGGAAATCTGGTCACCCTACCCTAGAGGGCACTTCATAGCATTTTCTTTATTTAAAGATCCCATGACATGGTGCTCTTTAGATGCTTTTATATGTGTATTGTAGCAGTGTTTTGCCATTGAGAACCAGCTAGCATGCTAAAGGTTAGCCCCCTAGCCCTCTGGTTTCGGCTAGTACCGTAGAAAGCCGTGCAGATGTTGACCAGCTCACCAGGAGACTGAAGGCAGGACATATTCAGAAACCAGATCTCACTCAAAACACCAGGGAGGGATTTATTCAAAGTCTGTATGTGTGTGGAAGCACCAGAGACACAAAATAACACCCCAAATCCCATAATATGGGCACTTTATAAGCAACGTATTTAACTCATGTACATAATGTAATGCCTGGTACTTATTTAAACCCAAATCATGATCTTTTCCTCAACCTATCCAGGTAGCCTATCCTATCTTTCTTAGCGTTAATCACATGTTCTTGTGGCTGGTTCTCTCCAACATATACGTACAATATGTCGTTTTGGGAGACATTGGCACACTTTCTGTTCTGTTGTTTAGGTATAAGGACATATTGAACAAACTTTATATTCAAATTCTTTTAGGTTGATTAAAATGCAAAGCAGCCATGTGACCCAACCAGCTGTTGAACCAGCTGTATAAGGCCTTTCTGAGCTGCATCAGACACACTGCTCTCACGTAGAGAATCAAAAGATATGGACTCCAGATTAGTGTGTGTGTGTATGTTTGTGTGTGTGTGTGTGTGTCTGTGTGAGTGTGTGAGTGTGTGTTTGTGTGTGTGTGCGTGTCTGTGTGTGTGCGTGTCTATGTGTGTGTATGTTTGTGTGTGTATGTGTGTGTGTGTGTGTGTGTGTGTCTGTGTGTGTGTGTGTCTGTATCTGTGTGTGTGTGTGTGTGTGTGTGAGTGTGTGTCTGTGTGTATCTATGTGTGTATGTGTGTGTGTGTGTGTGTCTGTGTGTGTGTGTGTGCGTGTGTGAGTGTGTGTGTCTGTGTGTATCTATGTGTGTATGTGTGTGTGTGTGTGCACGTGTCTGTGTGTGTGTGTCTTTGTGTGTGTGTGTGTGTGAGGTCTTGCCTGTCTGTCCTGAATGAAATAGGTGATAAAAAATCCCTGCCTTTGCCTTTTTTTCTGCCCATTGCCCTGCTCCATCCTTCATTTCCTTCCTTCCTATCTCACTTCATTACTTGTCTCGTCTTTCACCTTTCTTCTCTCTGAACAGAATCATTTCCTTGTGATTAAAGAAGCTGGTTTCTGGGTAATAGAAGAAGCAATCAGCTTATCTGACAGAAAGACCCCATGAAATCCGAATCGACACAGCCTCAGTGGTCTGTGTGAAGTGGGATGAATTGGTGTGATATCTGATAAGATTTCTTGATATTCCCTCATTTCTTTCCTCAAAAAAAAACATGGAGGTAGTCAGGGTGTCCTTAAGTTTCTAAGGGGATAATTTTGGTGGGAAATATCCAACCCAGTCTCACGGGAGTTCTTAAAATGGTCACGTTATTTAATCTATTGATTTGTGTATACGGACACGTTCATGTCGTTTTTTTCCCGTGGTGGTTAGCACGTTATTTAAAAAGTCCCATTGCATGACAACTTCACTTTATGAGGATTTTAAACATTAATATGGTCCCCCAGTGGCTAGAAATGGTGATAGGTATAAACCGAGCCCTGGGTATCCTGCTCTGCCATAAAAGAGACTTCAGATACAGTATTAGGGGACCACTAAGGTCTATATAAAAGACACTTCAGATACAGTATTAGGGGACCACTAAGGCCTATATAAAAGAGACTTCAGATACAGTATTAGGGGACCACTAAGGTCTATATAAAAGAGACTTCAGATACAGTATTAGGGGACCAATAAGGTCTATATAAAAGAGACGTTAGATACAGTATTAGGGGACCACTAAGGTCTATATAAAAGAGACTTCAGATACAGTATTAGGGGACCAATAAGGTCTATATAAAAGAGACTTCAGATACAGTATTAGGGGACCACTAAGGTCTATATAAAAGAGACTTCAGATACAGTATTAGGGGACCAATAAAGTCTATATAAAAGAGACTTCAGATACAGTATTAGGGGACCACTAAGGTCTATATAAAAGAGACTTCAGATACAGTATTAGGGGGACCACTAAGGTCTATATAAAAGAGACTTCAGATACAGTATTAGGGGACCACTAAGGTCTATATAAAAGAGACTTCAGATACAGTATTAGGGGGACCACTAAGGTCTATATAAAAGAGACTTCAGATACAGTATTAGGGGACCACTAAGGTCTATATAAAAGAGACTTCAGATACAGTATTAGGGGGACCACTAAGGTCTATATAAAAGAGACTTCAGATACAGTATTAGGGGGACCACTAAGGTCTATATAAAAGAGACTTCAGATACAGTATTAGGGGACCACTAAGGTCTATATAAAAGAGACTTCAGATACAGTATTAGGGGACCACTAAGGTCTATATAAAAGAGACTTCAGATACAGTATTAGGGGACCACTAAGGTCTATATAAAAGAGACTTCAGATACAGTATTAGGGGACCACTAAGGTCTATATAAAAGAGACTTCAGATACAGTATTAGAGGGACCACTAAGGTCTATATAAAAGAGACTTCAGATACAGTATTAGGGGACCACTAAGGTCTATATAAAAGAGACTTCAGATACAGTATTAGGGGGACCACTAAGGTCTATATAAAAGAGACTTCAGATACAGTATTAGGGGGACCACTAAGGTCTATATAAAAGAGACTTCAGATACAGTATTAGGGGACCACTAAGGTCTATATAAAAGAGACTTCAGATACAGTATTAGGGGACCACTAAGGTCTATATAAAGGAGACTTCAGATACAGTATTAGGGGATCACTAAGGTCTATATAAAAGAGACGTTTCAGATACAGTATTAGGGGACCACTAAGGTCTATATAAAAGAGACTTCAGATACAGTATTAGAGGGACCACTAAGGTCTATATAAAAGAGACTTCCGATACAGTATTAGGGGGACCACTAAGGTCTATATAAAAGGAGACTTCAGATACAGTATTAAGGGGATCACTAAGGTCTATATAAAAGAGACTTCAGATACAGTATTAGGGGACCACTAAGGTCTATATAAAAGAGACTTCAGATACAGTATTAGAGGACCACTAAGGTCTATATAAAAGAGACTTCAGATACAGTATTAGGGGACCACTAAGGTCTATATAAAGGAGACTTCAGATACAGTATTAGGGGATCACTAAGGTCTATATAAAAGAGACTTCAGATACAGTATTAGGGGACCACTAAGGTCTATATAAAAGAGACTTCAGATACAGTATTAGAGGACCACTAAGGTCTATATAAAAGAGACTTCAGATACAGTATTAGGGGACCACTAAGGTCTATATAAAGGAGACTTCAGATACAGTATTTGGGGATCACTAAGGTCTATATAAAAGAGACTTCAGATACAGTATTAGGGGACCACTTATCTCTATATAAAAGCATCCAAAGAGCACCATTTAAGGCTCACATTCAATTCAATTCAATTTCAATTCAATTTTATTTATAGTATTGAATCATAACAAGAGTTATCTCGAGACACTTTACAGATAGAGTAGGTCTAGACCACACTCTATAATTTACAAAGCCCCAACAATTCCAACAATTACAGTAATTCCCTCAAGAGCAAGCAGTGCGACAGTGGCGAGGAAAAACTCCCTCTTGGGAAGAAACCTGGGACAGACGCAGGCTCTTGGTAGGCGTGTCTGACGGGCCGGTTGGGGATATGATGAACAGTGGTGATAATAGTCACATTAATAATGGAACAGTGACTTCAAATGGTAGTCGTAGTAGTTCATGTCATATCAGGGCGTTACAGGATGTAGCGTGGTCCAGCAGAGCATGGGTTCAGCATGAAGCAGCAGGGTTCAGCATGAAGCAGCAGGGTTCAGCAGGAAGCAGCAGGGTTCAGCAGGAAGCAGCAGGGTTCAGCATGAAGCAGCAGGGTTCAGCAGGAAGCAGCAGGGTTCAGCATGAAGCAGCAGGGTTCAGCAGGAAGCAGCAGGGTTCAGCAGGAAGCAGCAGGGTTCAGCAGGACGTAACAGGAAGCAGCAGGGTTCAGCAGGAAGCAGCAGGGTTCAGCAGGAAGCAGCAGGGTTCAGCAGGAAGCAGCAGGGTTCAGCAGGAAGTAGCAGGGTTCAGCAGGAAGCAGCAGGGTTCAGCAGGAAGCAGCAGGGTTCAGCAGGACGTAACAGGAAGCAGCAGGGTTCAGCAGGAAGCAGCAGGGTTCAGCAGGACGTAACAGGAAGCAGCAGGGTTCAGCAGGAAGCAGCAGGGTTCAGCAGGAAGCAGCAGGGTTCAGCAGGAAGCAGCAGTGTTCAGCAGGAAGCAGTAGGGTTCAGCAGGAAGCAGCAGGGTTCAGCAGGAAGCAGCAGGGTTCAGCATTAAGCAGCAGGGTTCAGCAGGAAGCAGCATGACATTGCAGGGCACCGCTGAGCTCAGCAGGGAGTGCAGCAGGACCACGGCGACAGCTGCAACCAGGATCTTGGTGCCAACGTTCTCCAAGGAAATACGCTGGGGGAAAAAACATAAGGACTCCGGGGAGTAAACTCCCCAGAAGCTAAGATTAGTAACAAGCATTTCTGGGACAGGATGCACACAAATGGTAATAGAAAGGGAGAGGAGAGAGCAGTTCAGTGTGTCAAAGGAAGGAAGTCCCCCGGCGGTTTTAAGTTCATTCTTGAATGAGGTGACAGTTTCTGCCCCCCGAACCCAGATCGGGAGCTGGTTCCATAGGAGAGGAGCCTGATAACTGAAGGCTCTGGCTCCCATTCTACTTTTAGAGACTCTAGGTACCACCAGTAACTCTGCATTCTGGGAGCGCAGTGCTCTAGTGGGACAATAAGGTATTAGGAGCCTTTCTAGATATGATGGTGCTTGACCATTTAGAGCTTTGTAGGTCAGGAGAAGGATTTTAAAATCAATCCTGTATTTTACAGGAAACCAATGCAGAGAAGCTAATACAGGAGAAATATGATCTCTTTTTCTTAGTTCTTGTGAGAACACACGCTGCAGCATTTTGGATCAGCTGGAGAGTCTTACGGGACTTATTTGAGCAACCTGACGGTAGGGAATTACAATAGTCCAGCCTGGAAGTAACAAATGCATGGACTAGTTTTTCAGCATCGTTTTGAGACAGGATATTCCTAATTTTGGCAATGTTACGAAGATTAAAAAAGGCTGTTCTTGAGGTTTGTTTTAGATGGGTGTTAAAAGGATATACCCTGATCAAAAATAACCCATAGATTTCTGACAGTAGTGCTGGAGGCCAGGGCAATACCATCCAAAGTAGCTATGTCTTTAGATAACGAGGTTCGAAGGTGTTTAGGGCCCAGCACAATAACTTCAGTTTTGTTAGAGTTTAACATCAGAAAATTATAGGTCATCCAGGATGTTATATCTTTAATGCACGCTTGAAGATTAGCTAGCTGACTAGTTTCGTCTGGTTTGATTGACAAGTATAATTGGGTGTCATCCGCATAACAGTGAAAGTTAATTGAGTGTTTCCTAATAATATTACAAAGAGGAAGCATATATAAGGAGAATAGAATTGGTCCAAGCACTGAGCCTTGTGGAACGCCATGGCTAACTTTAACGTACTTGGAGGATTTATCATTAACATTAACAAATTGAGATCGATCAGAGAAATAAGACTTAAACCAGTTTAGAGCAATTCCTTTAATGCCAACCAAGTGTTCCAGTCTCTGTAACAGGATTGAATGGTCAAAAGTGTCAAATGCAGCACTAAGATCTAGTAAAACTAGAATGGAGACAAGTCCTTTGTCTGCAGCAGTTAGAAGGTCATTTAGTAATTTTCACCAGTGCCGTCTCTGTGCTATGATGCTTTCTAAATCCTGATTGAAAGTCATCAAATAAACTATTGCTATGTAGAAAATCACATAACTGATTAGCAACCGCCTTCTCAAGGATCTTGGATAGAAGGGAAGGTTAGATATAGGTCTATAGTTTGCTAAGATCTCCGGATCGAGGGTGGGTTTTTTCAGAAGAGGTTTTATACACACTACATGTAAGGTTTTCAACCGACAGCAGATCATATGAGACATTGAAAGGGAAGGGAAAGCTGGGAGTGCTAAATGTAAGTATTTTTGCTGCTTTAGGGTACAATGAAAAGGCCATTCAGATTCACCCAACAACTGATCACACACACCGGTTTTATTATGTGATTTTATCTATGAATCATAGCAGTAGAGAACATGCAAATACACATATACACTCACAGAGAATGAACACATTATACGTATGCCAGTACGTGAGCGAGATTTTCATTATCTTGGCGTGTTGCCCCGCCTCGCCTCCGCTGAACGTGACAGTTTAATTTTCTCCAGTTGACCTTTTCTTTACTGATAAGCTCAGGTACAATCCATACACAAAGGCTTCCCTTCCCAGCCTTTACCCGTTCTTCTTTCCAGTCATTTGACATTACAGCACCTCAATAAATACCCCTACACCACACAAATACACACCTACATATATTAACCATTCCATGCAAACACAAAGTGACAGCAACATAATCATTCCCACATTTAAAAAAGGCATTTATAGTCAGGGGGTGGGCAATTAATTTTTCCAAGGGGCCACATGAGAAACAGGGACTGTGTGTGGAGGGCCGGACCAATAGGCTAAACTCAATTCTGCTCAATATTAATTTTATCTCTTTATGAAAACCAGTAAATTGTAAGGTCTTTGATAAGCTGTGACTGGTAAGGGCACAAATGTTATGATTAGGACATGAAAAAAGTGAAGCAGACATAATACAAAATGCAATTATGTCGCTATTTACTCAACATCCATGAATGCAATTGTGACCAAAATGTGCCATTTTTCAAAGAACAGTATTCAATTTACTTTACAAAGTGCAATTACTATTTCATTTGTAGTCTAACTACAGAATTATCTTTTTCCACTTTTTTCTTAGAGCATGAAAAAGTGAAGCAGACATAGTACAAAAAGCCAACATTATGTCACTATTTGAACAGCACTGACAAAGCAATTGTGAACAAAATGTGCATATTTTTCGCCATTTTTCAAAGAATATCATTAAATTAACTTCATACAAAGTGTTATCTTTTTGTTAGTCTTACTACCTCATTTGCTTTTTTTCAGTTCTATTTCTTGTTCAGTGAGAAAAATCTAGTCTGTGCTGGGCCTGAACAAGTGCACTAAAGTCAGGTTCAATGTCTGAGGTGGATATGCGAAGGACAGCCAACAGGTGATTATCAGTGAGAGAAGTTATCTATCTGGATTTGTTAAACTTCATCACTGAGAAAGTTTGTTCATATATGTAGGTTGACCCAAAGAGAACTGACATCTTTTGAGCATGCCTCCTCATGTGTGGAAAGTTCTCCTCTTTGAGAGAATAATAGAAATCCAGCAATGATACAGATTTAAAGTGCTCCGACAGCACTGTATCTGACTGCAGGTCAATGAGTTCAAGCTGAACATTACTAGGTGCATTGTCCACACTGCAAGTGAAGGGAGAAGGAATGTGGTGCATTTCACCCTCAAATGTTTTGAAGTCTTGAAATCGCCTTGAAAACTCACCTTGCAGTGCCACTAACATGGATGAGTACCTGCGGAGGTGATCGGTCGATGGTGTGGCTTCTTTCAGGGTTTGCACGTGGGTGGGTGTGTTACCCTCCAACTGGCTTGAGAGAAACTGCAACTTTCTCATGAAGGCCTTCACTAGGCTGTGCATTTCATGTGCAAAAACTTGCCATGCAGTTTGGTGTTTAGCCCATTCATTAACGCAGTCACATCCAGTTTTGCCACAGTTACTTTGAAAAAGTAACTTAGTTACTTTACAGATTACTTGATTTAAAAAGTAACTTAGTTACTTTACAGGTAGCTTGATTTTAAAAGTAACGAAGTTAGTTTACTTTATTAGTTACATTCAGCAGCTGCCGACAACCCCCCCACAGCCTCAACATAACCAT
The DNA here is from genome assembly GCA_025617405.1 of Perca schrenkii. Classification (NCBI taxonomy): domain Eukaryota; kingdom Metazoa; phylum Chordata; class Actinopteri; order Perciformes; family Percidae; genus Perca; species Perca schrenkii. Next base: position 624,264 of record CM046790.1, on the reverse strand, counting down.
GACAACCGGTTTACTGTGAGGCAGCTCAGCGTGGCCAGTAGTAGATCTGGTTTATTATGGCACCAAAGAGAGCGAGTCAACCGTGTTTAAGGGCAGCATTTCCTCTACAACATACTGACCCAACAACTTCTTCAACTCTCCCCCACTTACTGGTTTAGCACCGAAGTCCATCTTTAGTTGTTTGGGTGGTGGGGGGCCTCCTCCTCTCTGCTTCGCACCACCTGCTGGGACTTGTTCTGTAGGTTTGACTGCAGCGCTGCGACTCCAAATGGTTCTTCAGATGTGACGTAGTTGCCACCAGCACAGAGTGAACAACCAACCTTAATACTGCCGTCTTTAGCTGACACAAACTCTAAATAGTAACTGTTTTTTTTTCTAGCTAGAAAACGCACATCTCTCTCCTCCCTTAATTGTTGTTTACGTTTGTGTTGCTGTGTGTTAATGTGACCTGTCCTCATGCTGAAAACGTTACCTGTCCTGATGCTGAAAACGTTACCTGTCCTCATGCTGAAAGCGTGACTTGTCCTCATGCTGAAAACGTTACCTGTCCTCATGCTGAAAACTTTACCTGTCCACGTGCTGAAAACTTTACCTGTCCTCATGTTGAAAACGTGACTTGTCCTCATGCTGAGAGGTGACTCGTCCACATGCTGAAAACGTGATATAACATACGTGACTTCACTCCCCAAGACGCAAGAAGAAAGCAAAAATATATATTTTCACTAAGGAAAATGACAAAAATACTGTAGTAACGCACAGTGACTTGGATAAGTAACTTTAATCTGATTACTGGTTTGGAAATATTAACGCGTTAGATTATTTGTTACTGAAAAAAGTGCTCAGATTAGAGTTACCGGCATCAATGGTCACATCAACAGCAAATGCAAGATCAGCCATCCAGTTTACATCTGAGAGCTCTGGGGTGTCTTTGCCTTTCATAATCACAACACTCTCTCACTCAATCTCTGCTCTCAGGTCCCATACTCTTTTAAGCACCTTGCCCAGGCTGAGCCACCTGACAGCTGTGTGGTAGCCTATGTCACCATGTTCAGTTTCATGCTCCTCCAAAAGTGACACAAACTGCCCTCTAATTAAATGCTCTTGCCCTGATGAAGTTAACTGTTTTAGTTACAACATCAATAACATGGTTCAGTTTTAGCACTGACCTGCTGATGTATAATACAATGCAAAAATACCAATTTCAGTTCTGAGTTCACTTCAGTCACTTTATCTTGCATCCGCTTCAAAAGTTCGACATTTTTTCCTGTCAGATTTGGAAAACCATCGGTTGTAACACATGCCAGTTTGTCCCATTTAAAGGTCCCATGGCATGAAAAATTTCAGCCGATATCTCAAACTCTGGACAAATTAAACCAAAACTGTTTGCATGATGTCAAGTATATGATGAGCGTCTGGCAAAAATGACACAGAAAATAACGAGGGAACCAGGTCACCCTCTTCATGATAATCTGACTGAGTTATGGAACGTAGTGGTAGGCTAAGGCCTCCTGTGACACAAACTAAGCGGTATGCTCTCTCTTTTATACCTCAGTCTATCAAACAGCACAACAAGCACTTCAAACATACATTTTTATAAATTTTGTATTGTATTAGGCGGGTGTGAGCACTGTAAATGCCATTTTTATGGATGAAATAAACTTGACTTTGACTTTGACACAAGTGGAGGTGAGTGGGGAAATATGTTTTTGTGTTTTGGATGAACTGACCCTTTAAGCCTCAAAAATACACCACATTGACAAAGTG
>CM046790.1:542500-617500 GCA_025617405.1 Perca schrenkii | reverse complement strand
GATCCCCGGTCTCCTGGGTGACAGTCCTGTGTTTGACCTATCCTCCCCCCCGACCAACCTCCCTATGCTGTAATTTGCCCTTCCATACTATTCGCTACGGCATCAATTCACACTCAATCACAAGTTAATGTAAGTCAATGGAGGCTAAAAACACGCTAAAAAGCGATTATGCGTCTTGATAACACGCCAATAACGGCATACCAATTGGCGTGTCACACATACACCACTTCATGACATCAGTCTGATATTTTAGTGCGCGTGCGTGTGCGTGTGCGTGTGCGTGTGCGTGTGCGTGTGTGTGCGTGTGAATTTTATTGACAATTATTGAAATATATTGAAAATTTCTGGTACAGGATATAAAATTCCTCCATTCCAAAAAGAAACAATTTTAACAAATGAATTTGAATCAGAAAGAGATGTACTGCCAGGTAAGTAGATGTACCGCCAGGTAAGTAGATTTACTGCCAGGTAAGTAGATTTACTGCCAGGTAAGTAGATGTACCGCCAGTCAAGTAGATGTACTGCCAGGTAAGTAGATGTACAGGCAAGTAGATGTACTGCCAGGTAAGTAGATGTACAGGTAAGTAGATGTACTGCCAGGTAAGTAGATGTACAGGTAAGTAGATGTACTGCCAGGTAAGTAGATGTACAGGTAAGTAGATGTACCGCCAGGTAAGTAGATGTACAGGTAAGTAGATGTACTGCCAGGTAAGTAGATGTACAGGTAAGTAGATGTACCGCCAGGTAAGTAGATGTACAGGTAAGTAGATGTACTGCCAGGTAAGTAGATGTACAGCCAGGTAAGTAGATGTACAGGTAAGTAGATGTACAGCCAGGTAAGTAGATGTACAGCCAGGTAAGTAGATGTACAGGTAAGTAGATGTACAGGTAAGTAGATGTACTGCCAGGTAAGTAGATGTACAGCCAGGTAAGTAGATGTACTGCCAGGTAAGTAGATGTACTGCCAGGTAAGTAGATGTACCGCCAGTCAAGTAGATGTACTGCCAGGTAAGTAGATGTACAGGTAAGTAGATGTACTGCCAGGTAAGTAGATGTACTGCCAGGTAAGTAGATGTACTGCCAGGTAAGTAGATGTACAGGTAAGTAGATGTACTGCCAGGTAAGTAGATGTACAGGTAAGTAGATGTACAGGTAAGTAGATGTACTGCCAGGTAAGTAGATGTACAGGTAAGTAGATGTACTGCCAGGTAAGTAGATGTACAGGTAAGTAGATGTACTGCCAGGTAAGTAGATGTACTGCCAGGTAAGTAGATGTACCGCCAGGTAAGTAGATGTACTGCCAGGTAAGTAGATGTACCGCCAGTCAAGTAGATATACTGCCAGGTAAGTAGATGTACAGGTAAGTAGATGTACTGCCAGGTAAGTAGATGTACAGGTAAGTAGATGTACTGCCAGGTAAGTAGATGTACAGGTAAGTAGATGTACTGCCAGGTAAGTAGATGTACCGCCAGATAAGTAGATGTACCACCAGGTAAGTGGATATACAGGTAAGTAGATGTACTGCCAGGTAAGTAGATGTACCGCCAGGTAAGTAGATGTACCACCAGGTAAGTAGATATACAGGTAAGTAGATGTACTGCCAGGTAAGTAGATGTACCGCCAGGTAAGTAGATGTACCACCAGGTAAGTAGATATACAGGTAAGTAGATGTACTGCCAGGTAAGTAGACGTACCGCCAGGTAAGTAGATGTACTGCCAGGTAAGTAGATGTACTGCCAGGTAAGTAGATGTACCACCAGGTAAGTAGACGTACTGCCAGGTAAGTAGATGTACCGCCAGGTAAGTAGATGTACAGGTAAGTAGATGTACCGCCAGGTAAGTAGATGTACTGCCAGGTAAGTAGATGTACTGCCAGGTAAGTAGATTTACAGGTAAGTAGATGCACCGCCAGGTAAGTAGATGTACAGGTAAGTAGATGCACCGCCAGGTAAGTAGATGTACTGCCAGGTAAGTAGATGTACTGCCAGGTAAGTAGATGTACTGCCAGGTAAGTAGATGTACAGGTAAGTAGATGCACCGCCAGGTAAGTAGATGTACAGGTAAGTAGATGTACAGGTAACTAGATGTACCGCCGTCTACTTACCTGGCAGTACATCTACTTAACTGGCAGTACGTGTACCGCCAGGTAAATAGATGTATGGTAAGTAGATGTACTGCCAGGTAAATAGACATACTGCCAGGTAAGTAGATGTACCACCAGGTAAACAGCACTTCGTAGGAATTTGTCTTGGTTGAAAGTGCAATGTGGCCAAATAGCCCCTGAATCGTTACCATGCCGGGTACACGCCTTCAAAGGTCTCCCCTTGTGTTTGGCAAAACAAGCACATGGCCAAGCAGCCCACCTACAACAAGACACGGCTGGCAACCACTAATCACCGCCTCCAGCTGCCTCTCGTTTGGCCTCGTTAGGCCAGGACAAAAGGAGCCACGCCAACCAAGGCAGGTTAGTCTGTCTTTGACACTCAAGCTAACCACTGCTCTGTTTCCTGCACCCAGAAATCCTGTAAACCAAGCCAAGGACGACTGGAACCAAGTGACTCTTCAATCTCCACTGGAACTCGAGGTCTCCTGTCCCCTCCTTGCCCAACTTCACCGGTGAGCTACCTGCTGCACCTCGCCTACCCAGCAGCACCCAACCCTGCACCCTAGCCACGCCACAAGGGAGCTACACCGCTACACTCTTTATTTAGCTGTACAAAGAAAAATAAAGCACCCACATTAGTGGGTTTTCACTGCAGTCTGATTCTGGTCCATTCTTGTCCCGCCACAGCATACATAAAACAATATTATTAAACAAACAAACAAATACAGACACAATAGCATATATATATATATATATATATATATATATATATATATATACATATATGTATATATATATATATATACATACATACATACATACTGTACATAGATACATACACCCGTGCATACTGTACACACACACACACACACACACACACACACACACACTCTCCCCACACACACACACACACACCAGCTCACCAGTCTAACATCAGGCCACTAGCTACGGAGAAAGCTCTGCGTGGAGCCTCCACAGAACCATAAAAGATGTATTTAGATGTATTCATTAGCAGGATAACCCCTTGAGATTAATCATCTCATTTTCGAAGGGGCACCTAACTGCTCCAACAACAGCTGATCCCCCCCCCCATATACACACAAGTTAAAACACAGTACATTTGCATACATCCCAAATATGCTATTTTAGTAAATGCACAAACAGGAGCCGGCCTAAAAGGCTTCAGCCATCTTTGATAAAGACATGTTTCAACTTGTATTTGATGTCTGTTTCACATCAGCTGTTAAAATAAAACTTTTGCTTCTAAAAGATGTTTGAAAAAAAAAATCAAAAATGTTAAAGTCCCCGGAGGCAAGCATGGAGAGCTTCTTTTTACCAATTCAATTTTATTTATAGTATCAAATCATAACAGGAGTTATCTCAGGACACTTTACAGATAGAGTAGGTCTAGACCACACTCTATAATTTACAAAACAACCAGCAACTTGTCTGTCAGCGGAAATATCTGTGATGCATATTTTAAAAGCTGTGTGAATTCCCTCATTGGCTGATTATTGCCAGAAAATGTAGCCCAAAATCTAGGCCAGACCTGCTCGTCAAACAGATGACTGCAGGCATGTCCGCTGCTCTGCATCAGCTGCCCAAACCACCCATTCTCTGATTTAATATTGAACGTTCCCGACCAATGATTATCGGGCTTCCATTGCCCAGTCACCTCCTAGTCTCCCATTGCCAGACCTTCCTCCACAGCGCCGTGGAGGAGGGTCTGGATCAGTTGTCTCAGTTCTAGCTGTCAGCCACAGAACTCTGTTTAATGTTAGTGTGATGAAGACATCTGTGGCTTTCAAAGGGAGCCGCAGATGTCACAAACACACACACACACACACACACACACACACACACAGACTAACACACACACACACACACACAAATACATACACACACAGACACACACACACACACATACACAAACACATACACATACACACACAGACACACACACACACACACACACACACACACACATACACATACACACACAGACTAACACACAAACACATACACACACACACACAGACACACACACACAGACACACCACACACACATACACACACACACACAGACACACCACACAAACACACACACACACACGCACACGCACACACACACACACACACATAGACACAGCACACACACCACACAAACACACACACGCACACACACAGAGACACAACACAAACACAGACACACGCACACTCAGCTTCACCTCGATGCAGCAGATGGGGAAGACAGTTTGTTCAGACCGGTTTGTGTTATCAACTCAACCTTTATGTTAGGAATGCATCATTAGTCTCTCTTCCTTTCTCTCTCTCTCACACACACACACACCAGCCCGGTCTCATGGAAGTTCGTGTAAATGTGACGTTATTTGAATCTATTGATACGTGTTCACGGAGACATTTTTGACGTTTTTTACGTGGTGGACAACACGAAAATGTGAACTAATGTATTTCAATGGGAAGCATATTTGTGGCTCCCTACAACGAAATTTTAGGGAGTACAATGGGTCAAACATACAAACTAGCAAACAAACTAGCTGATGTGTGGTGAGCGTTCTGGCGTCTGGCGTCGTAAGGCGTTGTATGGCTGCCGTGCATCACCCAGGTGGGTGCTACACATTAGTGGTGTTATAGAGCATTCCCCACCACCCCTCCCCCCAAATGCGCTTTGAGTGTCTATTAGGGAGGCACCGATCCGGCTTTGTGTATCTGTCGATACCCGATACCGATCCGATACCGTCGCTGAATTAATAATAAACTGTATACCTTCCACCTTATACCTTCCTTCCACCATATGGAAGATACTAAAGGCACCAGACCTTCCTAACTAAACATTACTTTCCTAACTAAGACAAAATAACAGATGTAATGTATTAAATTCTTATTTATTTGTTATTTAAAAAACAACTGTGCATTCAAATCTAAAATATAATGTAATCAAACTTCTTAAAATAAATTTAAATAAATAATAATGGGCCACCTTTATATAGGTTTATAATGGCTTATTCTACTGTCAGGAGTACATAGAATATCTCAAAAACATGTTACTATGTTTACTAAAAGCTTTTATTACTAAAGGGTTTGGCTCCACGAGATTATACAATAACTTTATATGAAGGAGAATCCATGAAACAGTTACAGAAGCTAAACTATTTGTATTGTACAAACTGCAAAGTAGTAAAATAAACTCAAATCGAATGAATACACATACAAACAACTTTAACATTGTTTCCCTTTCAAAACAAAATAGTTGTAAGCTAGTTGTATAACCACTACCTTGGCCACAGGTAAGTTAGGTTGTTGTAGTGGGCGAGTGAACGGAGCTCCGCTGTCAGCCTCCTTCGCTGTTTGAATAACGTTAGCAGGTTGGCGGACGTATTTCAGCGAGGCGAGACATCTTAAATCCAGTGTTTTAATCATTGCTCTGAACCCCTCTTTGTCAACGGTCTGTAGGAGGACCGGAGGTGGATTGCGTTCATAATGTTGCTCCGCTGCATGCTTGAAGTGACACGTCTTTAACGTTAGCACGGCCGAGTAACGTTAGAGCAACGGGCAACAACAGTGGCTAAATTATGTCCGATTTGTTAGAAACAAAAAACTTGGTAACAACAGACGGCTCCTCTCTTGAGCACACGTTGTTCTGGTGCATCTCCGGTCTTTCTTCATCCTCTAGCTAACTTTCTTCTCGGTTCTTGAATGTGCAGTACCGACCGGAGCCTCTCCCAGCTTAAACAGACTGTTATGCTACCTGGTTAGCTAGCTAGGCTAGCAGCTGTAATGTTACCCAGCATGCCATTCGGCGGTGTAGCTACATTTGTAAATGTAAAATTATTAGTGTTAGAAACTGTTTAAGTCTCAAATTGTTATATGCGTTGGTGTTTTATCCTTTTAAAGAGAGTTAGTTGTGGGTTATTAATTGTTGTGTTATGAAGTTAATGCCGTGAGTGAGAAGGGTACGCAGTACGCAGGGGTCCCAATGCTGCGACGGAGTGAAAAATAAAAAAAAAACTGGATCTGCTCGTGGATCTGTTAATTTTTCCGATCCACCGATCCAGCTATTTTGTCAATATCGGGGCCGATACCCGATCCAAATATCGGATCGGTGCACCCCTAGTGTCTATGATAAAGCGCTATATAAATGTAATTAATTAATTAATTAATTAATTAATTAATTAATTAATTAATTAAACAACACAGGACTTACACCCGGCGAGCGGGGATCGCGTCCAGTTTGCGGCACTTTGTTTCCCGGGGATGGCGTCCCTGCGTGTTGCGTTTTGTCCCGCATGTTACTGTGGCGCGTCTCCCGGCGTTTAAGGCGCCCTTTCCACGACGTTTAAGGCTCCCTTTCCACAACGTTTAAGGCGCCCTTTCCCCGGCGTTTAAGGCGCCCTTTCCCCGGCGTTTAAGGCGCCCTTTCCCCGGCGTTTAAGGCTCCCTTTCCACGGCGTTTAAGGCTCCCTTTCCACGACGTTTAAGGCTCCCTTTCCACGGCGTTTAAGGCTCCCTTTCCACGACGTTTAAGGCTCCCTTTCCACGACGTTTAAGGCGCCCTTTCCCCGGCGTTTAAGGCTCCCTTTCCACGGCGTTTAAAGCGCCCTTTCCCCGGCGTTTAAGGCTCCCTTTCCACGACGTTTAAGGCGCCCTTTCCCCGGCGTTTAAGGCGCCCTTTCCCCGGCGTTTAAGGCGCCCTTTCCACGACGTTTAAGGCTCCCTTTCCACGACGTTTAAGGCGCCCTTTCCACGACGTTTAACGCTCCCTTTCCACGACGTTTAAGGCGCCCTTTCCACGACGTTTAACGCTCCCTTTCCACGACATTTGAGGCTCCCTTTCCACGACGTTTAAGGCTCCCTTTCCACGACGTTTAACGCTCCCTTTCCCCGGCGTTTAAGGCGCCCTTTTCCACGACGTTAACAGCCTCCCTTTCCGGCGCCTTCCCAAGCAGCTCTTCAAGTAAGGGCGCCAGCGTTTAAGGCGCTCTTCTCCGAACGCCTCTCTTTCCACTCACGTTAAGCTCCTTCTTTCCCCGGCGTTAAAGCGCCTTCCACTGACGTTAAGGCTCCCTTCATCGTTAAGGCTCTCTTTTCCACGACGCGTTAACGCTTCCCTTTTCCACGACGCGCGACCGCCCCTTTCCACAACGTTTAAGCGCCCTTCCACGGCATTAACGCTCCCTTTCCTCGGCGTAAGGCGGCTCTTTCCCCGGCGTGCTCTTTCCTCGGCGTTGGGCCCTTTCTCTCGGCGCGGTGCCTTTCCGCGGCGCTCCTTTTCCTCGGCAAGCCAATTTCTCCCTTCCACAATAACGTTAAAGCTCGGGCGTTAAGGGCGTCTTTCAACACGCCAGTGTCTTTCACGCACGGCGGCGCTCTCTTTCCACGACGCGAAGTGCCTTTCACGAATGCTAACGCTCCTTTCACGACGTTAAGGCCCTTCACGACGCTAACGCTTCCCTTCATGCTCCTTCACGACGTTAACGCCCCTTTTCCTCGGGCGTTAGCTCTTTCTCGGCAAGGCTCTTCCACGACGCACCTTCCCTCTTTCCACAACGTTAAGGCTCTTTTCCACGACAAGAACGCCCTTCACGACAAGTAAGGTCTTTCCACGTTAACGCTCTTTCGACATTTAACGCTTCCCTTCCCGCGAAGGCGCCTCTTTCATGCTTAAAGCGCTCTTTCCCCGGGCGTTAAGGCTTCAGCATTTAAGGCGCCCCCGGCGCTATGCCTTTCCCTTGTAAAGTTTTTTCCTAAACCCAACCTCTGCCATCCCGTTATTGTGGGGCGTCCCCAGCAGGCCGTCTCGCGGGCGCCTCCCGGCTTATGGAGCGACCTTTTCGGCCGCCTCCCGGCATCCTTTCCCCGAGAAAATAACGTAACCGTTCCTCCACAGCGCTGTGGAGGAAGGTCTGACAACGTGAGACTAGTGTAGAGGTGTAGCTGCTTTTGGGAATAGGTCAGTATGTAGTATGTGTGTGGTTGAGAGAGAGAGAGAGACAGAGAGAGAGGGAGACAGAGAGAGAGAGAGAGAGAGTGAGAGAGAGAGCGACAGAGAGACAGAGAGAGAGAGAGAGAGAGACAGAGAGAGAGAGAGAGAGAGAGAGGGAGACAAAGAGAGAGAGAGAGAGAGAGAGAGCGGGAGACAGAGAGAGAGAGAGAGTGAGTGAGAGAGAGAGAGGGAGAGAGAGAGAGAGAGTGTGAATTTACAGACAGCTGTCACCTGGTCGTAAATGTACATTATAGAGTATAATATTTCTTATTGCTTGTTTTTTGTTTTTCATCACAGCACCTTCAAACAGACTGATGTGATCATGTGATCATGTGATCATGTGATCAGTAACCAGGTGAACACACTCTATGATGGCTGGCTTTTCACCTCGTTTCCCGGAACGGCACGTACAGCTTTAACGTTATAGTCTCCAAATGTACATTTTTCAGCTTACCTAAACCTCCGATCCTTATCTTATCACAACTTATTTCCAGGAACTTCTTCCAGCTCTGCCCAAGGAAATGATCAAAGGGCTGCCAGAGACTCTCGAAGAATCTACAACTCCAAATCTACTTCTGTAAGACTTCACTTCTCACAGCCTTCCAAGGACCAGGACCTACTCTGGACCACATGAACCTTCTCAGCACCTTTCTTCATAGTCCTACACACAGACACACACACAGACACACACACACACACACACACACACATGGAGTGATTAGTAGCTGAAAGTTCCCCAGAGCACTCCTGGACTCATTAACACCTCGTTTTCTCCTCGTTAGGCTGAGATCAAAGACAGGGGGGTAATTAACGAGGAACAGGCCCAATCCCTGCTCACACACACAAACACACACACACAGGGCACACATCTCCTGTCTCACACACTCGCACTACTATACGTATACACACCTACCCCCCCTCCCCTATGCACACACACACACTCATACTCATGAACGTTCACACTTTCAGCACTGAATTCCTGACGCAAATACACAGTAACCAAACAGTGAAGTTTAATCCTAATCCTCCAGATATAATGTATTATTATTTTATAACATGCTTTGCACAGAAGTCAGTTATTAAGTGGTGTCTAACCTATGGTTATCCTATCCAAAGAAAATCAATCTCAGGGGTCTCGAAATGATTAATGAAATAATTAAATTAATTCAAAAATCTTTGCTTTTGTATTGTGAAAATTCTCCTTAAGGCCTAAATAAATAACATCAAAATCACTCACGGTTGAACTGCATAACTAATGTCGACAATAAGGTCATAATCTGCGTCACGATGACACCACTGACTTAATTTAAACATACAATTGTTGCTCAATGGTACTTCTGCTTCAACACACACACACACACACACACACACACACACACACACACACACACTCAACAGTGCTTAAACACACACACACCCACACACACACACACACACACACACACACGCATGCTCAACAGTGCTTAAACACACACACACACACTCAACAGGGCTTAAACACACACACACACTCAACAGTGCTTCAACACACACACACACACACACAACAGTGCTTAAACACACACACACACGCATGTAATGTAGTGATTACTTTTCCAAATCACAATATGAAATGTCTCCTCTGTCCTCATGTCCTCATCCCCTTGAACGTGGCTCAGCTTTAGCCACAAAGGTAGTGGCCGGGTTGGCTCAGTGGGTAGAGCAGGCGCACATAAACATACAGGTTTATGCCTGGACGCAGAGGTCCAGCGTTTGAGTCCGACCTGTGACGGTTTCCTGCATGTCTCCCCCCTCTCTCTCTCTCTCTCTCTCTCTCTCTCCCCCGTTTCTCACCTGGCTGTCCTATCCATTAAAGGCGGAAAAGCCCAAGAAATCGTGCAGGTGGTCATTTTTTTGTAGCTTACTTTGTAACAATAACGCTGCATTATATATCCAGAGGTGTAAAATCCTCCGTCGTAGTATCGTAAAGGGCTGTGCCGTGTTTTAGCACCTAATATTGCCTCCCCAGTACCTGAAACTGCACACCCTCAGCAACAGTAACCTCTTTTTTTTTTTTTAAATGCAAGGCTGTTTTTAGGCGTCGTCCACACGTACCAAAATGATCCTTTTTTTACCCGTCTTCCCTGGATTCGTTTCAAGAATAGTTGCATCCAAACGAATCCATTCGTAAAAGACTCAACACGCTACTTCCTATTCCAGGCCTATAGGTGGTGCTGTTTCTGCTACAGAAATTCACCAAAAAACTGAGAAGAAGAGCATAGTCACTTCCACTTCCTATCATAACATGACTAGCTAGACTAACGTTCTCTTAATACATCCCTGGACTATAATAACTTTCACCACTGCTCATTTTATAAAGGCCACCGCAAGAAAACGTGTCTTTGTTTACATTGTATAATGTGCTGTTGGATTGCTTTTTATTTTGCAATTCTGTCTGCCATCAGACATGGTTGCAGCTCTGCTAGCTAACATCGGCAGTCAAACAAACATTAATGATCCATGAATTATGTCTTTTTGATAATCTATGTTTTTCTGGTGGTAGCCTTTCTACAATAAGCCGTGGTGAAAGTTACTATAATCCGTTCAAATTGATAAGTTGATAAGCAGACAGATTAGCTAGCTAGTTGCTAAGTTGTCTACTCCCACTTTATAAACAACCATAGCAGCTAACGTTAGCTACGTCGCTGCTGTAGCGGTCAGCTATTTTAGCGGTCAGCTACTTTAGCGATGTTTAACGTTGGCTACATAACGTTAGCAATATAGATAGATAGATAGATCTTTATTGTCATTGTATGCGATACAACAAAATTCTGTTGGAGCAATCCTCTCCAAATAGCAGCATAGAGTAAAAAAAAAATTAAGATATACACCTATATACACATACACATCCATACATACATACGCACATACATACATACGCATACAGAGTAAAGAAGATAAAAATATATATACACACACATATATATATACATATATATATACATGCACAAGCATACACATATACACATATATACATACATACAACCACATGCACACGCATACACATATGTTCATGTTCATTCATGAATGAACTCTACAATAGACATGTACTGAAAAAGGTGGAATCCATCATGTCTTGTAGTTCTCACCCCCTGCATGCAGAATTTAAGATGTTGCCTTCTGGTTCCCTCCTTAATCAGCCATACGCCAAAACAAATAGATATAAATTCTCCTTTGTACCCTTTGCTATCTCTTTGATAAATTCTGAAAAAAAGAGGTAACATATGCACTGAACTGAAATCTACATTTATATGTTAGGTGTATTAATATATAAATTTGTCGGATGTGTATTGTAAATTTTAATGATGTTGAATGTGTTTTTGTTGTCATGTATTGTTTGTGTACTACTTTGCTACTGCTGCAAAACTAATTGTCCCTCGGGGACAAATAAAGGTCTTGAACCTGAACTTGAACATATGCACATACACTAACACATTCTCAATATATCTTGTGTAGAATCCAGAAGGGTCAGGGAGCAGAGACACAGTATTTAGATGAAGTGAGCTGGTGTAACCATGGAGATGGGATATGCTCGCTTAGCTTCACCGCAGTGAGTGAAGTCGTGTGTGGCTGTGGCGTGCACTAGCACTAGCACTAGTAGTAGCACTAGTACTAGTACTAGCACTAGCACTAGCACTAGCACTAGTAGTAGTAGTAGCACTAGTACTAGCACTAGCACTAGCACTAGCACTAGCACTAGTAGTAGCACTAGCACTAGTACTAGCACTAGCACTAGCACTAGTAGTAGCACTAGTACTAGTACTAGTACTAGCACTAGTGCGGTAAGAGGTCGAGGGGTGTGGCGATGACATTATCGATACGGGGTCGTATTCATCGTCCATACGAAGCCAAACGAGAGCCGTTTTCTGATTTTTTCACCCAGACCAGGTTTCAAAAAAGTGCGTTTGCAGGATGCGTCTGGACTGTCGGCCCAAACAATGCTAAACATGTGCGTTTGCACAAAAAAAACGTTTCCGTGTGGACGGCCCCTTAGTCTGAATACCACTTGCTATCTTATCTGCTGTCTTGCTCTTCTTCAACCCCTCCCCCAAGTCTGCATGCACACACACACACACACACACACACACACACATGCTCCTCTAGCTCATTAAACAGGCTGTCATGCATTGTTCATTTTCTGTCACACGCTGCTGTAATTTATTCAACATGATCAAGTCAACCTGCATACTAGAATGCAACAAGCTCTCTTTCTTTCTTTCTTTGTGTGTGTCTGTGTCTCTCTCTGGGTGTGTCTGTGTGTCTCTGTGTGTCTGTGTGTTTGTCTGTGTCTCTGTTTGTGTGTCTGTGTGTGTGTGTGTGTGTGTGTGTGTCTGTGTGTGTATATGTGTCTGTGTGTCTCTGTTTGTGTCTGTGTGTGTGTCTGTGTGTCTCTGTTTGTGTGTCTGTGTGTCTGTGTGTTTGTCTGTGTCTCTGTTTGTGTGTCTCTGTGTGTGTGTGTGTCTGTGTGTGTGTCTGTGTGTCTCTGTGTGTGTCTCTGTGTGTGTCTGTGTGTGTGTCTGTGTGTGTGTCTGTGTGTGTGTGTGTGTATGTGTGTCTGTGTGTCTCTCTGTGTGTGTCTGTGTGTGTCTGTGTGTCTGTGTGTGTGTCTGTTTGTGTGTGTGTGTTTCTGTGTGTCTGTATGTGTGTGTGTGTGTGTGTTTGTGTGTGTGTGTGTGTCTGTTTCTGTGTGTGTTTCTGTGTGTCTGTATGTGTGTGTCTGTGTGTGTGTCTGTGTGTCCCTGTTTGTGTGTCTGTTTGTGTGTGTGTGTGTCTGTATGTGTGTCTGTGTGTGTGTGTGTTTGTCTGTGTGTGTATGTGTGTCTGTGTGTCTCTCTGTGTGTGTCTGTGTGTGTGTGTGTCTGTGTGTGTGTGTGTGTGTGTGTGTGTGTGTGTGTGTGTGTTTCTGTGTGTCTGTATGTGTGTCTGTGAATGTCTCTGTGTGTGTCTCTTTGTGTGTGTTTTTTTTTATCAAACATGACTTCTTTATTTCATCATCAGAGGAAACTTTTCAGCATCAGCTCTCTATCCAGTAATCAATGTCCTAAAAAAACCTACAGAGGCTGACATGTCTTCATACACACATTATTCAGAGAGGATAGAGAGGGGTGTGTGTGTGTGTGTGTGTAAACAATAAACAGGGAGGGAGTAATGCTATCTCCCACCAAATCCTACTACCCTCTTTGCTACCAACCAGACGTGAGCAGCATGCAGCTACCTCCGACCACCAACCCAGCAACAAGGCCAGTAGAAATGTGAGAATGCTCACTGCTATACACAACCAAGCTTGAGGTTTCAACCATAACATAGCACAGAAAGAGTATGGAATAGAACAAGCTTAATTGTTTTGACTATTGTGTTTACATTATACTAATATTCATAATTGACAAAGATGGACTTTCTAGAAAAAAGAATTTAAGTTGTATGTAAATTCCCTCTGTCTCTCTTTAACAAGCCATTCCCTGTTAATTAAAACACCAACTGTTGTTGTTTTACTTGTTTTTTTAATCCTCTTAATGTACTGCACTGGGCTTCTGGAACATTATCTGGACTCTGTTCAGCATTTCATTTACACACACACACACACACACACACACAGACACACACACAGAGACACACACACACACACACACACACACACACACAGAGACACACACACAGAGACACAGACACACACACACACACACATACATAGACACACACACCACACACACAGACACACACAGACACACACACACAAAGACACACACACACACACACAGCTTACTGTGTTTGTTTCTGTGGACATTTGCTTCTCTTTTATATTTCAGTAGCTGAGCTTCAGTATCTGGCAGTGTGCAACAGTTGAACATGAATTTTATATCAACTTTCAGTCTGAAATAATGTAACACAATTATAAACACTAACTTAGAAAACAGCATCTGAGAGCAAATATACTCTCCCCATTAAATTAAATAATTGTATCTCATATACCAACTACAGTGGCCCTCGTATAGGTGTAAGCTGAGGCTGTTGATGCCACAGATATTGCAATTAAACAATGCCACTTACATCACATCTAGTTTCATGGGTTCCCACGAAGGCCAAGGGGTAAATAAACCCCAAAGTTCTGTGATTGGTCCAGATTCATAGCCTGACGTGGTCCTACTCAGATTCTAGTCAGAATATGAGTCTGATGCTGCTCCATTGGGCTGTGATTATGGGGCTTGTTTCAACCGAACCAGGAAAGAAAATGCCTCTGCACTCAATTAGATAGACCTACAACCAATCAGAGTGACAGATAGACCTACAACCAATCAGAGCAACAGATAGACCTACAACCAATCAGAGCAACAGATAAACCTACAACCAATCAGAGCAACAAATAGACCTACAACCAATCAGAGCTACAAATAGACCTACAACAAATCAAAACTACAGATAGACCTACAACCAATCAGAGCTACAAATAGACCTACAACCAATCAGAGCAACAAATAGACCTACAACCAATCAGAGCAACAGATAAACCTACAACCAATCAGAGCAACAAATAGACCTACAACCAATCAGAGCTACAGATAGACCTACAACAAATCAAAACTACAGATAGACCTACAACCAATCAGAGCAACAGATAAACCTACAACCAATCAGAGCAACAAATAGACCTACAACCAATCAGAGCAACAGATAAACCTACAACCAATCAGAGCAACAAATAGACCTACAACCAATCAGAGCTACAGATAGACCTACAACAAATCAAAACTACAGATAGACCTACAACCAATCAGAGCAACAGATAAACCTACAACCAATCAGAGCAACAAATAGACCTACAACCAATCAGAGCAACAGATAGACCTACAACCAATCAGAGCAACAGACAGACCTACAACCAATCAGAGCAACAGATAGACCTACAACCAATCAGAGCAAGGGATAGACATACAACCAATCAGAGCAACAGATAGACCTACAACCAATCAGAGCAAAAGATAGACCTACAACCAATCAGAACAACGGAGAGTCGTGTCACAGAAGCAGCAAGTTAAAGGCAGGCTTTGACAGAGCAAAGACAGAGCTGCAGTTTCTGTGGCGTGCAGACAGGTGTGGCGATGTATAGCATATACCAAGGGGGGGTAAGCTTCGCTTCAGAACCCGAACCTCCTATGGCGCCATTTTGACGCTACAAAGAGATCACCTCCCGTTAGCATTTCACTGACTAGCATACATTTTGGCGCCACTTTGACAGTGAATAACTTTACATCTAAAGCGTTTAAAGACTCTATTTGTCCGTTGTTTATTTCTAAAGAAACACGACAATGTATAAAAGGCTCCATTACCTTGTAGCTCACGTTATGGCTCCGTAGCAGACGCTTTTATAAAAATAGGCTAACGATTGGGTCATAACCACGAGACTTACTGTCACACAGTAGAGGAATTACCGTATAGTACAGGAGAAGCTCACAGGCAGTTTGGACTTCCATTAGATGTTTAGCTTTAATTACTAATGTTAACTAGCATGTTAGTGATCAATAATTAGCCTGTGCCTATGTTATCTCCTTACATATACCTACGCTCTCCGTCTCTGTAAGATTGGGAGTGATTGAGATTTCTCTTGGCACAGCTACCAGAAGACTTCACACTTTCAGACACGTTGCTCACGTCACATCTACGTTGTCTCTGTCAGTTGGAGGCTGCTCAGTAAAGCAAGAGATCACCGGAAAAGTGCTACTAATATCCTTCACTGGTCTCCGTCCAGAGAAACAGGGTCTATTGGTCCATTATATATATGTCAATGATATATACGTGATCGCGGTTCTCTGTTCCTCTTTTAAAATGAATGCGCTGTCGATGATCATCTGTCCATCATCGAATAAAGCCCACCCTGACAATTTGATTGGTCCGAACAGCTCTGATTGGAGCATAGTTGCTCCACAACAGATCAAGTCCAGACCGCACTTCCTGACCTCAAATGTTGTGGGCGGGGCTAAATTTGGCAGGCATCCAGGCTACCAGCTTTAAGCACCTCAGCTAAAATGATTCATCACCATTTGTTTTTCATACTGCAACTTGTCAGCAAAAGAAATTGAACTTGAGTGTGAGGCTGGGAAGGATAATAACCTCAATGCTCACTATAAAATCCCATTAATACCCATCAAATAATGCATGAAATCAGGGCATTAAATGTCCCAAACCAGCATTACACAAGGTCCTATGAAAATACACTTTCCCCACAAAAGACCTCTTGAAGAAGCCGTCTTGTACATCTTTGTGTCTATACTGTATGTCTTTTTATTCATGTCTTCCTCCCATTTCTTCCTCCCTTACATCCCTGAGAGATCACTGTTATGCAAATACCACATGCATATTCAATGTAACATGCTATATTCCTACTGAATGCACATGCAGCATTCCCTGCATGACACCAAAGTGCTGTACACTGCTCTGGTAGTGGGCGTAGGCATGTTTTACACACGAGAGGTGTTCTTCAAGTGCGTAAGCATGCTGTTAGGTAGCTGCTCTGAAGCCCCAAGAGCCAACAGGACTGCAGTTGTGCACACATCAGCATGTTGGAGGTTTTATGTAGTAGCAGAGCTGCTGGTAGGTGTGTAGGACACACACGCACACACACAAATGCTGCCATTAGGTAGTTGTTCACTAAACATGGATTTTAAAGAGGTCCCAGAGGGTTTTTGAGGACAGTTGAGCAGTCACCAAAGCTTTGACAGGGCTCCTGAGGGGTCCCAGGGGCTTTTAAATAAGCCACTGGCAAGGTTCATTGGTTTCACAGATTTCTTGGGATTTCAGGGAAAAAGGCCCAGGCTTTCTAAGGGAATTTGAGGTTTCTGGAAGAGTTCCCAGTGCCCCTCAAGAAAGGAATTACACTCCAAAACAGTCCTTTAAGTCGTCTACAACATTACAAATGTTTATTTCTATGCAAAATCTTGACCTATGAAACTTCTGAGCAACCCACATTCTTTCCGTTTTTGGTGACGGTAGGTAGGGAAAGTAGTCGTATTATGTCAGAAGTTGTAACAGGGGTTCTTGGGTAGATTCTAGTAGACAATAAAGCAGACCCTGGGCTTATTTGGGAAGTTCCAGGGCTTCTTGAGGAGTTTCCCATGTCCTTTGAGAGAGTTTTAAGTAGTCCCTTAAAGGTTATTCATTCTCTAAATCTGTGTGGCCCATTCACCAACGTGTCCTTTTTCATGAATATTTACCTCCACCATCAACTCCAAGTATTCCTTTTGGCTTGAAATTTTATATTTGGGTTTGCATGAACTGGGCTAGATGCTCCATAGTCATGCTCCATCTTGTAATACGTTAGCTGGTAAGGGACATACAGGCAGGGGCGCCGGCAGGAATTTTGGGCCCCATGACAAAAAAATCTAATTGGGACCCCTCTGCGCAGCTGTTGTCACCACATCTCTAGGACCTAACTGTCCCATCAAAAGCTTTACATAACTCTAATTAAAGGCTTGCAACTGTCTTGCTTCTTGTAGTTCAATACTAGTACTAGCACATTATTTACTGCTGGTGATTTGTACATGCATGCAAGTCTAGTATGCAGTTCACTATTTGATGCAAAATAATCAAATAAATTGCCCTTCATGATGGGAAAAATAAAGTCTGTATCTATAGATGTCATTCCATTCAATCTAAATGAACTTATCAAACTGGGTTATTTTAATATTGTCTGTATCTTACATGTAGACTCAGGTAAGCTACTCACTGTTTCCAACTGTCCAGCATCCAGTAGAGACAGTAGGTTTTTTAATTTTTTTTATTTTATTTCATAATGATCATTTTGTGAGAAAATAATTGTTATCAATGTGTTAGAATTTCTGTCATTAATAATTATTTCATTTTTTTTTTTGTAATGGTAAAAAGAGCAAGAGAGACAGAGAAATCCCCACAGACTCACAGACCTGCAATGATGTTAACTGGCATGTCATTGAACACAACGTTGTTCACCTTCTTCACTGGGACAGGGAGGGGCTGTTAGGGGGAGACTGGGGTGCTGCTGACTCAGCTGTTGTTAAGTCTGCTAGAAGGGCCAGGGACAATGATTAAATATGAATATCTTGCTAAACGTTTCCCTGCACTGATTAAATGGTTATTAAATGTAGGCTAACACTAGTCTGTAGCTAGCCAGCATATTTCACTATGGACATTAAGCCAACAGGTTAATACCCATAGATATAGAACATGTTCTATATCTATGTTAATACCACTTAATATCACTCACAGACTAGAGGCTACCCACCTTTCTTGGTAAAACAAAACTGGCTTACAGTTTGACACCCTTTCCTTTGTCTTTCCTCTCTCTCTTTCTCTCTTTCCTTTTTTTTGAAAACCAGATTTTGATTTAACGTTACTTGGCATCATTGTGGTCACTGTAGTTCTGGCGCATCTACTGACTGCAAGTAAGGGGGGTGGGGGGGGGGCGTCGGTCAATATGGATGTTTATTTTACTGCCAAAAACAAGTAAAAACAAAGAGATCATTAATTGTATTATTATATTTGAAATATATATACTGAATGATGATGGTTTAATAATTTAGTTTTTACCTATTTTTGGGGGCCCTGATGTCATGGGCCCTTGGAATTGTCCTAACTTTTCCCCCCTATGCAGTGCCCCTGCATACAGGACATACTGCTCCACCTTTCTTGTTTTCTCTGTCACATGATAAACTCCCAGCTGCTGCTAATGCTGCTAACGCTGCTAACGCTGCTAATGGGTATCGTAGCTTCCCGGCCCCGGTGGCGAGTTTGAAGAGGGAAACATGGAGGACCACACGTATTCAAAATCACAATTTCAGAAACAGGAGTCCTCTTCTTCTTCTTCTTCTTCACCCAGAAAAAGAAAAAGGAGATTGAAAAGAGCAAGAGAGCCGCTTTTTGAAGCGTGAAGGCTACCGTAGCTGTAATACCTACTTTAAACTGCGTGGCGCAAGAGAGTTGATTGTGATATATGATCTCAACGCTAGATGGGAGAAATTCCTACACATTGGACCTTTTAAAAGGTTTTAGGGGTCCCTTATAAAGATTCTGATGGTGTCTGATAGAGATTTCAGTAGGTTTTTCAAAAGTTCTCCTGAGAGCAACAGAGGCCTTGGATGAAAGGGTCCTTTAGATGTATTTGAACATGTCAAGGGTCTATGACAAGGTAACAGTAATCAATGAATACAATCACCTAGTTTCTTCAGGTTCTTAAGGATGTTCCAATAGTTCTTGAAGATGTTTTAGTGGTCCTTGTTGAGGTTCCCATAGTCCTTGATAGTTCGTCAGGGTCTTCAATAGCCAAGAAATCTAGACGCACCCTAGCGGCAGCAAATGTAGTTTGCAGCCAGGGTCGTCTAGCAACTCTCCGTTGGCTTGCGAGCTGGTAAAACCAAATTATGGTCAGGCCAATCACATCGTGTATAGAGTTGGTGGGCGGGGCTTAACATAATGACAGCAGAGTTGCGACGGTTCCGCATGAATTCCCTGCTACTTGAAAACAAAGAAGATGGCTGCTGCTGCTGGAGAACAGCAGTCTTTGGACTCGGCTTTGGCCGCGACTCTGGAAGACTTGGAGTTCAGTTTTTCTTTGAGGAAAGAACTTTTTTCTTTAAAAAGTTAGATGTGTTGGGAGTTTAAAGCTTAATCTATCAGCTAGCGTTGCTCTGGTTGGTTGGAGCGCTATCCTATTGTGTGCACAGGGAAGCCCTGCCAATGGTGAATTCCCAGACCCAACATCTGGATGTGGGTCTGGCTCATCAGGCCAGGTCTTCAAGGAGTTTCAACGGTAACTGAGAGAGTTCTAAGATTCCTTGAAAGATATATGTAGATCCTGGAGAGGTGATAACAGGAATTCTCAAGGAGGTTCAGTCAGGATTTTCTATGGTTCCTCAAAGCCCAGTTAAGACCAAAAATTTGCGACGAGACAACTTGAAACTTGCGACTACATTCAATAAGCCGGTCTGTAGCATTCTAAATCCTGCCAGTTCACACCATCGTGACAAGACGATACAACTCTTTGTATTTTCGGCTTTCAGGCTTATTTTGTAGCTGGATCAAAGTCAAAGTCAAGTTTATACAATAAATACAATATAATATAAAAATACAATACATAAATACAATATAGAATTTATAAAAATTTACGTTTAAAGTGCTTGTTGTGCTGTCTGATAGTCTGAGGTATAAAAGAGAGAGCATACCGCTTAAGTTCGTGTCCCAAGAGGCCTTAGCCTACCACTACTTTCCATAACTCTACCAGTCAAATTACCATTAAGAGGGTGAGGTTATATCATTGTTGCATCTAAATATGAATGTGGATAATGTTAGTTAGAGTGAGATGCTTGCTACAGTTCTTTCACACTACTCGCTACCGTAGTCGCTCCTAATGCTACTTCATCTTCTCATTGACTTTACATTGGCATTGTTTTCCGTGGCGGCCACACATAATTTCCACACATTCTGTGTGGTCATCACCACATAATGTGCTGTTAACAGTTCGTGATCATTTCACCGAATTCTCACACCAGACTGGTAATTAACACCTAGGTTCATTTTGCGCTGGAATTGTCCTTTAAATCCGAGAAGAGCGAAAGCTTAACATGTGTGTTGGGTAGCATTGGGTTGATTATTTACCTTTTAAATAAATAATTCTGCAGAGAAACTGACTTTGACAGAAATTTCTTTGCATGAAATGTAAAATATTGGTAACTTCTAGTGACTGATTGCTTTTGACTTATTCACAGAAAGAAAAGTCTGAAAGTCTTTGCAGAAATAATTGTATTCTCATTGCAAAATATATATTTTTTTCTGTTCACTTGTGAATTCTGCTCCTGGATGCTGACTTTCTATTTCACACTGCGCCAGCATTTATCTTTCTCTTCCAGTCCACTCATAGTAACACACTGTATGAAGAATTTGTATAGGTGTTGGAGCATATATATATATATATATATATATATATATATATATATATATATATATATATATATACGTTATGAATGGATCTTGATGGTACTAGCTTCTCCTGGGAGGGTAGATCAAGCTAGAGACTGTGCTGTTACAGAGAGGCGAGGCAATTAAAGGAGAGGAAGAAAGAAGAGAAGAAGAGAAGAGAAACACAGAAAGAGTAATTAGTATATGTAATGAATGTAGACCTAATGACGATAAACTCTCAGCAGACAACTGCCACTAATCTGCTTTTTTCTCAATCCTTGCTTCCTCCATAGGACTAGAATGTGACAGCCCGGTCTCACGTTATTTAATCTATTGAGTCGTGGACAGGACACGATGATGTCGTTTTTTTTGTGTG
Source organism: Perca schrenkii (assembly GCA_025617405.1). Classification (NCBI taxonomy): domain Eukaryota; kingdom Metazoa; phylum Chordata; class Actinopteri; order Perciformes; family Percidae; genus Perca; species Perca schrenkii. The sequence continues at coordinate 596,056 of CM046790.1, read as the reverse complement.
GTGATTACGAATTTTAAAGCAATGTATTTCAATGAGAAGCATATTTTGTGATCGCAGAACGATGCCGGTAGCGAGTAGTATTGATAAGGCGAAAGTCCATGCAGTGAGGTTGGTCCCTGTGTGTGATGGTTCCTTTTCTCGTGATTCTCTTCCTAACCATAACTGTCCCGTTGTTGTGTGCCCCTGCGCCCGGGGATTGTGTCCCACGAGTGGCGGTCCGTCCCATTGTTGTGGCTGGTGCCTGGCGCCTCATTTCCCCATTGTTGCGTCACCCAGAGCAGGTTCGAAAATCGTGACCTGTAAACAAATCAATAAATCAAAATAACGTGACTATTTCACGACCTGGCGTGAGACCAGGTTGAATTAACACATTATGTACCGCAGTCATTTAAAATAGCTGTGATAAAACCTCTTCTGAAAAAACCCACCCTCGATCCTGAGGTCTTAGCAAACTATAGACCTATATCTAACCTTCCCTTTTTATCCAAGATCCTTGAGAAGGTGGTTGCTAATCAGTTATGTGATTTTCTACATAGCAATAGTTTATTTGATGACTTTCAATCAGGATTTAGAAAGCATCATAGCACAGAGATGGCACTGGTGAAAATTACTAACGACGTTCTAACTGCTGCAGACAAAGGACTTGTCTCCATTCTTGTTTTACTAGATCTAGATCTTTACTAGATCTGACACTACTTGGTGTGTCTGTGCATGTTGCTTTCATGTGACATGCACCTACGATACCAAGACATATTCCTTATGTGTGTAAACGTACTTGGCAATAAAGCTTTTCTGATTCTGATTCTGATGGCTCTAAGCTGGTTTAAGTCCTATTTCTCTGATCGATCTCAATTTGTTAATGTTAATGATAAATCCTCCAAGTACGTTAAAGTTAGCCATGGCGTTCCACAAGGCCCAGTGCTTGGACCAATTCTATTCTCGTTATATATGCTTCCTCTTGGTAATATTATTAGGAAACACTCAATTAACTTTCACTGTTATGCGGATGACACCCAATTATACTTGTCAATCAAACCAAACAAAACTAGTCAGCTAGCTAAACTTCAAGCGTGCATTAAAGATATAACATCCTGGATGACCTATAATTTTCTGATGTTAAACTAACAAAACTGTTATTGTGCTGGGCCCTAAACACCTCCGAACCTCATTATCTAAAGACATAGCTACTCTGGATGGTATTGCCCTGGCCTCCAGCAATACTGTCAGAAAAAAGTTATTTTTGATCAGGATATATCCTTTAACGCCCATCTAAAACAAACCTGAAGAACAGCCTTTTTTCATCTTCGTAACATTGCCAAAATTAGGAATATCCTGTCTCAAAACAATGCTGAAAAACTAGTCCATGCATTTCAATTCAATTCAATTCAATTTTATTTATAGTATCAAATCATAACATAGGTTATCTCGAGACACTTTACAGATAGAGCAGGTCTAGACCACACTCTATAATTTACAAAGCCCCAACAATTCCAACAATTACAGTAATTCCCTCAAGAGCAAGCAGTGCGACAGTGGCGAGGAAAAACTCCCTCTTGGGAAGAAACCTCGGACAGACCCAGGCTCTTGGTAGGCGGTGTCTGACGGGCCGGTTGGGGGTGTGATGAACAGTGGCGATAATAGTCACATTAATAATGGAACAGTGACTGGATGTAGCGGGAAGCTGCAGGGTTCAGCAGGACGCAGCAGGGCACCGTTGAGCTCAGCAAGGAGTGCAGTAGGACCACGGCGACAGCTGGAACCAGGATCTTGGTGCCAACGTTCTCCAAGGAAATACGCTGGGGGAAAAAACAAATGGACTCCGGGGAAACTCCCCAGAAGCTAGGATTAGTAACTAGTATTTCCGGGACTGGATACACGCAAATAGTAATAGTAATAGTAATAGAGAGGGAGAGGAGGGAGCAGCTCAGTGTGTCAAAGGAAGGAAGTCCCCCGGCAGTCTAGAACTATAACAGCGTAACCATAACAGCGTAACTAAGAGAGACAGGTCATAAGGAGAGGTAGCTTTTTCGGGCTTAGAACTCTCCCCCTGCCGGATCGGGCTTGGCTGGCCTGCCTCCCTCTACTTTGTTATGTATTATTAATCTAACAACTATGAAGAGAAGCAGTTGGGCCAGTTAGGTGAACACTGCAACTCCTCACTCCCTAACTATAAGCTTTATCAAATAGAAGAGTTTTAAGTTCATTCTTGAAAGCGATTACAGTTTCTGCCCCCCGAACCCAGATCGGGAGCTGGTTCCATAGGAGAGGAGCCTGATAACTGAAGGCTCTGGCTCCCATTCTACTTTTAGAGACTCTAGGTACCACCAGTAACTCTGCATTCTGGGAGCGCAGTGCTCTAGTGGGACAATAGGGTATTAGGAGCTCTTCTAGATATGATGGTGCTAGACCATTTAGAGCTTTGTAGGTCAAGAGAAGGATTTTAAACTCAATCCTGTATTTTACAGGAAGCCAGTGCAGAGAAGCTAATACAGGAGAGATATGATCTCTTTTCTTAGTTCTTGTGAGAACACGCGCTGCAGCATTCTGGATCAGCTGGAGAGTCTTAAGGGACTTATTTGAGCAACCTGACAGTAGGGAATTACAATAGTCCAGCCTAGACGTAACAAATGCATGAACTAGTTTTTCAGCGTCGTTTTGAGACAGGATATTCCTAATTTTGGCAATGTTACGAAGATGAAAAAATGCTGTTCTTGAGGTTTGTTTTAGATTGGCATTAAAGGATATATCCTGATCAAAAATAACTCCTAAATTTCTGACAGTAGTGCTGGAGGCCAGGGCAATACCATCAAGAGTAGCTATGTCTTTAGATAATGAGGTTCTGAGGTGTTTAGGTCCCAGTACAATAACTTCAGTTTTGTTAGGGTTTAACATCAGAAAATTATATGTCATCCAGGATTTTATATCTTTAATGCACGCTTGAAATTTAGCTAACTGACTGGGTTCGTCTGCCTTGATTGACAAGTATAATTGGGTGTCATCTGCATAACAGTGAAAGTTAATTGAGTGTTTCCTAATAATATTGCCTAGAGGAAGCATATATAGGGAGAAAAGAATTGGTCCAAGCACTGAGCCTTGAGGAACCCCATGGCTAACTTTAACGTACTTGGAGGATTTATCATTAACATTAACAAATTGAGATCGATCAGAGAAATAAGACTTAAACCAGCTTAGTGCGATTCCTTTAATGCCAACCAAGTGTTCCAATCTCTGTAACAGGATTGAATGGTCAATAGTGTCAAATGCAGCACTAAGATCTAGTAAAACAAGAATGGAGACAAGTCCTTTGTCTGCAGCAGTTAAAAGGTCGTTAGTAATTTTCACCAGTGCCGTCTCTGTGCTATGATGCTTTCTGAATCCTGATTGAAAGTCATCAAATAAACTATTGCTATGTAGAAAATCACATAGCTGATTAGCAACCACCTTCTCAAGGATCTTGGATAGAAAGGGAAGGTTAGATATAGGTCTATAGTTTGCTAAGACCTCAGGATCTAGGGTGGGTTTTTTCAGAAGAGGTTTTATCACAGCTACTTTAAATGACTGCGGTACATAACCTGTTAATAAGGACATATTGATCATATCTAGTAATGAAGTGTTTACCACGGGTAACGCTTCTTTGAGTAATCTCGTTGGGATGGGGTCTAAGAGACAGGTAGATGGCTTAGCTGAGGATATCTTTAACATTAATTGTTGAAGGTCTATAGGATAAAAGCAGTCTAAGTATATGTTGGGACTAGTCGTTATTTCTAGCGACTCTGCGTTTAAAGGTAAACCGTTAAAAGTTGAGGGCAAAAGGTGACGGATTTTATCTCTAATTGTTGTAATTTTATCATTAAAGAAGCTCATAAAGTCATCACTACTCAGAGCTAGAGGAATAGATGGCTCAGTAGAGCTGTGACTATCTGTCAGCCTGGCTACAGTGCTGAAAAGAAACCTTGGGTTGTTCTTGTTTTCTTCTATTAATGATGAGTAATAGTTTGATCTGGCCTTTCTTAGGGCCTTCCTATAGGTTTTGAGACTTTCTTGCCAATCCAAACGGGATTCTTCCACTTTTGTGGAACGCCACTTACATTCAAGGTTTCGCGAGATTTGTTTTAATTTGCGAGTTTGGGAGTTATACCAAGGTGCTAATTTCCTTTGCTTCATCATCTTCTTTTTCAGGGGAGCAACGGAGTCTAAGGTCGTCCGTAGGCAAGTCGTAGCACCGTCTACAAATGTATCAATTTGAGAGGGACTGAGGTTAACATAGAGGTCCTCTGTTATGTTAAGGCATGACATAGAGTCGAATGCTGTTGGAATATCTTCTTTAAATTTAGCTATAGCACTGTCAGATAGGCATCTGGTGTAGAAGCTTTTATCTAATTTAATATAGTCAGGTAGTAAGAATTCGAAAGTGATTAAAGAATGATCTGATAATACCGAATTCTGCGGAATTATTATTAAATCCTCAATTTCAATACCATATGCCAGCACAAGGTCGAGGGTGTGGTTAAAACAGTGCGTCGCCTTGTGCACACTCTGACTGAAACCGATTGAATCCAGTAATGAGTTGAAAGCAGTAGTAAGGCTATTGCTGTCAACGTCCACATGGATATTAAAATCACCTACAATAAGTACTTTGTCTGATTTAAGGACTAAACATGATAAAAACTCTGAGAATTCAGATAAAAATTCAGAATACGGACCTGGAGCCCTGTAAATAACAACGAATATAATTGGCTGTAGTGTTTTCCATTTTGGATGTTGAAGATTAAGAACAATACTTTCAAAGGAGTTATAATTTAATTTAGGTTTAGGAGTAATTAACAGGCTTGCATCAAAGATGGCTGCAACTCCCCCCTCCTCGGCCTGAGCCTCTAGGAATTTGAGCATTAATATGACTGGGAGGAGTGGCTTCATTTAGACTAACATAGTCATCATGGCCCAGCCAGGTTTCAGTAAGACAAAATAAGTCAATGTTATTATCTGATATCAACTCGTTTACCAATACTGCTTTAGAAGACAGAGATCTAATATTTAATAGTCCACATCTAATTTTCCTATTTTGTTCTATCGTTGCAGTCGTTTTAATTCCAATTAGGTTGTTAAGTATAGCGCATCTTTTGTTTACCTTTGATTTAACCGATCTGAGTCGGGGGAACAGACACCGTGCTTATTAGACTATGAGTGGGTGACTGCTCCAACGGAAGCACAGAGGGCGCGTAATACTGCACCTCTGATTACTAATATCAAGCTTGGGTTGTCATGGTTTATGTCTGATAAACTCGGTCAGATTTTTGATATGAGAGCGGCTCCGTCCCAGGTGGGATGAATGCCGTCTCTCTCCATCAGACCAGGCTTTCCCCAGAACGCCCCCCAGTTATTCACATAGTCCACATCATTAGCTGGGCACCACCCCGACAACCAGCGGTGGAAGGATGACGTACGGCTGTACATTTCATCATTAGTCAGGTTTGGCAGGGGTCCAGAGAAAACTACTGAGTCCGACATTGTCTTTGCGTATGCACAAAGTGACTCAACATTCAATTTAGTGCTCTCCGATTTACGACCATTGCCCCCCTACGTGAAGTATGATCTTACTGTATTTACGGTTCTTTTTGGCCAGCAGCTCTAGATGGGTTTCTATATCGCCCGCTCTAGCCCCGGGGACACATATGACCGTAGGTACTTTAGCCGCTGGGGCCGTCGGCTTCACATATCGCAGTATAGAGCTCCCAATAACCAGAATTGGCTTCTCAGCGGGTGTATCACTGAGTAGGGAGAACCTGTTAGCGAGGCGAAGACGCTCCGGTTTAGAGCGACCGTCACCATGTGCACTCCCTGGTCTAGATCTAACGCTGCGCTTCCCTCTAACGCTACGCTTCCCTCGGACAGTCACCCACTCGCCCGGCTGCTCGGGGTCTGCAGGGGGACAGCTAGCAGAAGCTAAAGAAGCTAGAGAAGCTACAGTATGGTGGTCCGCATTAACTACATGGAGCTGGCTAGCTACGGAAGCATACGATTCTGATTCCATGGTGCGGAGCCGTGACTCAAATTCACTAAGCCTCACCTCCAGAGCAGCGAATATACTACATTTATTACATGTATCGTTATCACTAAAGGAGGCAGAGGAATAGCTAAACATTTGACACACAGAGCAAGAAAGAGCAGGAGAGGGAGAGGAATTAGCCATTGCTAATGGCTAAGCTAAAGTAGCTAACAGCGTTTTAACAATTGTAAATTCAGCGAGTCAGTCACTGTAAGTGAAACTAAGTATAAGTGCTTGAGTAAAACAATTGTAATTCATATGCAATCCAGGCAAATAGCCGCTAATTTAAGCAGTAAAGCAGAGTTCAGTAAGTTATTGCCGAAGCAGCAAACTAGCGTTTGTAACACGGGAACACCGGAAGTGACACAATACGCTCACCTTACACGTCAGCACGTCCAACGGTTGTTTGTTGACAGAAGGGTAAAACTAACCTGTCTCACGACGGTCTAATCCCAGCACACGTTCCCTATTAGTGGGTGAACAATCCCGGGTCCCCCCGGGAACAGAGGGACCCGGGGGCACAGGGAACAGAGGGACCCGGGGGCACAGGGAACAGAGGAGCCCCGGGGGCACAGAGGGAACACTAGGGACAGGGGGAGACAGAGAGACCACTAGGGACAGGGGGAGACAGAGAGACCACTAGGGACAGGGGGAGACAGAGAGACCACTAGGGACAGGGGGAGACAGATAGAGACCACTAGGGACTGGGAGACAGAGAGAGACCACTAGGGACTGGGAGACAGAGAGAGACCACTAGGGACAGGGAGCTTTGGGACTGGGGACTGAGGGAACGCAGAATTGGGCAGACTTCGACAGAAATGACTCAGACAAAACAGACATGGACAGAACAGGCTCGGACAGGACAGACTCAGACGGGACAGACTCAGACGGGACAGACTCAGACGGGACAGACTCAGACTCAGACGGGACAGACTCAGACACAGACGGGACAGACACAGACGGGACAGACTCAGACGGGACAGACTCAGACTCAGACGGGACAGACTGGGACTTAAGGGCAGGGACTGTAATGGGGACACGGATGGTGAAAGGGACAGAGACGGGCACGGTGACAGGGACGAGGATGGGCACAGGTGACAGGGATGGAGACAGGGACAGTGACGAAGACAGGGACAGTAACAGGGATGAAGACAGGGACAGCGACAGGGATGAAGACAGGGACAGCGACAGGGATGAAGACAGGGACAGTCTCAGGGGCGGTCCCAGAGGCGGTCTCCGGGGCACCGGAGGCCGGCAAAGTCTCAGAGGGGGTCTCCTGGGAGTCCCAGGGGCGCCAGAGACCGGCAAAATCTTCGGGGTGGTCCCGCGTCGGGATTCAGGGGGGCAGCCAGCCCGCCGGGGAACAGGAGGGCTGCTGGCCAGCCGGGGATCTGGGGCGCTGGACAGCGCTGGAACACTGGGTGGCTCTGGGACACTAGAGAGCACAGGGACACTAAAGGGGCTGCCAGCTAGCTGGAATCCTGGGGAGCTGCTAGCTAGCTGGGATCCTGGGGAGCTGCTAGCTAGCTGGGAGTCAGGGGAGCTGCTAGCTGGCTGCGAGTCAGGGGAGCTGCTAGCTGGCTGCGAGTCAGGGGAGCTGCTAGCTAGCTGCGAGTCAGGGGAGCTGCTAGCTAGCTGCGAGGCAGGGGAGCTGCTAGCTAGTTGGGAGTCAGCTAGTTGGGAGTCAGCTAGTTGGGAGTCAGCTAGTTGGGAGTCAGAGGGGCTGCTAGCTAGCTGGGACTCAAGGGAGCTGCTAGCTAGCTGGGACTCAAGGAACTCTGGGGGGCCGCTACACGGCCGGGACATAGAGAGGCTGCCAACTAGCCTGGAATCAGGGGGGCTGCTAGCTAGCCTGGATTCTGGGGAACTGCTAGCTAGCTGGGACTCAGGGAGGTTGCTAGCTAGCTGGGGCTCTGAGAGGCTGTTAGCTAACCTAGAGGCAGGAGGCCTGCTGGCTAGCGGGGAATCAGGGTGGTTGCTAGCTAACCTGGACTCAGGGGAGATGCTAGCTGGCCTGGACTCAGGGGAGATGCTAGCTGGCCTGGACTCAGGGGAGATGCTAGCTGGCCTGGACTCAGGGGAGATGCTAGCTGGCCTGGACTCAGGGGAGATGCTAGCTGGCCTGGACTCAGGGGAGATGCTAGCTGGCCTGGACTCAGGGGAGATGCTAGCTGGCGGGGAACCAGGGAGGTTGCTAGCTAGCCGGGGTTCTGAGAGGCTGCTAGCTAACCTGGAGTCAGGGGACAGGCCGCTAGCAGGCCGAGAGGCTGGGAAGGAGCTGTACGTCAGCCCAGAGGCAGGAGGGCTGCATGCCAGCCCAGGGACAGGAGGGCTACACGTCAGCTCAGGATCAGGAGAGCTGCACGTCAGCTCAGGATCAGGGGAGCTGCACGTCAGCTCAGGATCAGGGGAGCTGCACGTCAGCTCAGGATCAGGGGAGCTGCACGTCAGCTCAGAGTCAGGAGAGCTGCACGTCAGCTCAGAGTCAGGAGAGCTGCACGTCAGCTCAGAGTCAGGAGAGCTGCACATCAGCTCAGAGTCAGGAGAGCTGCACGTCAGCCCAGAGTCAGGAGAGCTGCACGTCAGCCCAGAGTCAGGAGAGCTGCACGTCAGCCCAGAGTCAGGAGAGCTGAACGTCAGCTCAGAGTCAGGAGAGCAGCACGTCAGCTCAGAGTCAGGAGAGCTGCACGTCAGCCCAGAGTCAGGAGAGCTGCACGTCAGCCCAGAGTCAGGAGAGCTGCACGTCAGCCCAGAGTCAGGAGAGCTGCACGTCAGCCCAGAGTCAGGAGAGCTGCACGTCAGCCTCGAGTCAGGAGAGCTGCACGTCCGCCCAGAGTCAGGAGAGCTGCACGTCCGCCCAGAGTCATGAGAGCTGCACGTCAGCCCAGAGTCAGGAGAGCTGCACGTCAGCCCAGAGTCAGGACAGCTGCACGTCCGCCCAGAGTCAGGAGAGCTGCACGTCAGCGGCGAACCAGGGCGGCTGCACGTCAGCGGCGAACCAGGGCGGCTGCACGTCAGCGGCGAACCAAGGCGGCTGCACGTCAGCGGCGAACCAAGGCGGCTGCACGTCAGCGGCGAACCAAGGCGGCTGCACGTCAGCGGCAACTGGGCTGCAGGTGAGGCGTCGAGCAACTGGGCTGCAGGCGTGGCGTCGGGCAACTGGGCTGCAGGCGTGGCGTCGGGCAACTGGGCTGCAGGCGTAGGAGCGGGCACACAGGTCGGCTCAGGCTCAGGTCCACTGTGAGGCTGATCAGGGACATGGCGCTGAGAGCCACGACGTCCTTTCCTCCGTCCACGGCCTCCACGGGTCCCCGTGAAGACGGCCAGGCGGGTTCCGTCAAAGGATTGCTCGTAGTAGGGAGTATCTGCAGAACCGGCAGCTGCTGAGCTGACAGACAGGCTGGTGGGCATTTGCTGGCACTGGGTTAGGCGGGGAGTGAGAAGAGGAGTGTTGGTGGATGTAGCTGGCTTGGACGCACACTTAGCCAAATATTGAAAAATAGTCAAAAATGTCTCTGGCTTGCCTCCTGGTGACTGAACAGAACAGACAGGACTAGGAGTAGACTGGGTGACGGACATAAAACCTGTAGTTAAACTGCTAGCAGGTGGATGAGAAATGAACCTTTTAACCCAATCGGGAATTGAGTCCTTAAGCCAAGGCCTGTCAGACACCATTTGACGAGCTAACGACAGAATCGCCGCTTTCTGGCAATCACTGCCTGTCTCTTTCCACATTGCTTTCAGCTCGATCAGGTCACAAAGTAGTTCACAAAGTTCATCAGGAAAAGGGCATGCAGGATCCATAATCCAAATAGGCCCAGAGCAGCAACCAGGAGACAAACAAAAAACATCCATGTTTGTTGGTTTGTTTATCCGCCAATTCTTTTCTTTTCCAGTTCCTGTAAGCACGGCAGCAGTCAGCACAGCACAGACTTTTACAATAATAAAAGAAATAATAAAAACTGCGTTAATGCACGATAAAATAATTTTCGGCATTAATTAATTAATGAGTTAACGCTAGCCAGTAGCTAGAAGCTAAAGCAAGTAGCAGGTATCCATCCTCTCTCATATATACATATGAAAACGGGAGAAACACATTTTAAATCAAGGCCTGGTTCTAAATCAAGGCCTGGTTCTCTCTGCAGCTGAGGTAAATAAAGGTTATGGTTATTAAAAGGTTATTTGAAATTGACGAGGAGGCGCTTTCACGCAGAACAAGTCAACGGAGAGTTCTTCCCTTCTCTGTGACCCAACACATTTATCTTATAATTGCTTCACTTTCTACTCTCTGTGCACCATATATCTCAGGAAATAACCACTCGATGTATTTTCCGGCCATCTGTAACCCACAACAGTCAATGCACTGCTAACAAGCAGCAGACAGAATATAACATTGTTGCTTTTACCTCCACAAGAAAACAAATAAAACGAAAAACAGCAATACTAATAAAGTATATATATATATGCACAAGAAACAAACAGGACCGAAAAGGTGTCGGCTGAAGCCTGAGCTTGTATGTGCTGCATGTTGCTGCATCAACAACCATCTTAATCACAAGCGCACTCCTCCTTAATTTTTTTTAGTGCTGTCAGATACATGTGGTATTAACGCCATTAACGCAGACCCATTTTAACGGCATACATTTTTATATCGGGTGATTTACGTTCTTTTTGGCCGAGCAAACTTTGTAGTTCTTTCACATGCTGTTGCAACAACTAGTAACGTTAGAAAAACTACAACACCACACCGGATCTAGCTAGACCGGAAACACAACAACAGGCACGCTGCACACACTGGTTCAGGCTCGCGAGCCGTCCAAAGAGTAGCTAGTAGGCTAACGGTACGTTTTGACTGGATGGCGAGCGCGAGACGCTGAAATGGACGCCAATAAGATTCTGAATGGAAAGTTTACTTTTAAAAAGTTGCCAAATGGTTCCATTGACAAGACCAAAGTGATCTGTGTGTGTTTTGTGGTTGTGAACTGAGCTATCATCGCAGCACGTCCAGTCACATGATGGACAAGCACACAGCTGATGGCCGAGCACACAGCTGATGGCCCCCCCTCGTCAAAGCCAGGCGACAAAAGTACAAAGCAAGCCGATCCACTTTTCCATGTTGATAAGAGCATAAAAATGAGAAAAAATAATGGGACCAAAAGAAATCAAGGAACATTTAGAAAAGATAAAAATGGATTAATTGCGATTAATTGTGAGTTAACTATGACATGAACTCAATTAATCGCGATTAAATATTTAAATCGTTTGACAGCACTAATTTTTTGGGCTTTTCCACCTTTATTGTGACAGGATAGCTAGGTGAGAAAGGGGAATGAGAGAGAGAGGGGGAAGACATGCAGGAAACCATCACAGGTTGGATTTGAACCCTGGACCTCTGCCTATGCGTGTGCCTGCTCTACCCACTGAGCCAAACCGCCCACCATATGTTTATTTTTCTCCACTTAGCCTTTTGTTAATGCCTTCATATATGACTGTTCTTCTCCTGGCTGAGAATCTTAAGTGCCTCCCACACCTGTTGTGGATTAAAGCCATAAAGTGAGAAACTATCCCCACACTAGACAAAGCCCACTTGCTTGCACAACACTTCCTCAGCTCATTAAGCACCAAAGTTGCCGTTTTAGTCATAATTTCTGGAGCAACAACTTGTTAAAAGGTTCTCAGGGCGAAAAAACTAAGATGTAGGATTTCCTTCCTGATCTTCACAGTTTGTGTAAACTGCTCTAATTGGGGCAAAGTTAGGATAGAAGGGGATTATGTCTCGGCCCTAATCTGTTTTGACTGCAAGATCTGCTGTGTAGTCAGTGTATAAGAAGGGAAGAACTTTACGATACAAGACTGCTGGATTATTGGTCTATTTTTAAACAGTCTACGGTTCAAAGGGATGATTGTCTACCCAAAATCATATTCTCAAGTATTTGGTTAGCCTATATAGGTTAAAAAAAAGTCTGAATTTTCAGTGTTCTGTATTTGGTTGTGTTTTCTGTGTCACAAAGTGTAGCCAGGCAGTTAGTGTTTTCTTATTGTATATTTGTATTGTCTATAGTGTAGTGTTTTGCTTGCCTGGCACAGACCCTGAGGACTCCTCCCAGCACACCTGAGGCACGTTTCCTAATCAGTGGAGATGGGGGATCGAAGAGGGATAAATGGTCAGGTTAGGGGTGTGAAAAATAATCGATTCTTGGATGCATCGCGATTCTCTCTAGAACGATTTGATTATAGATTCTGATAAGTTAGATGTTGTAGATGGCTCTAATGGCTGTAATTCTGCACCAATGCTGAATTTCGGGAAAGAGACTTCAGATATTAGGGGACCACTAAGGCCTATATAAAAGAGACTTCAGATACAGTATTAGGGGACCACTAAGGTCCATATAAAAGAGACTTCAGATACAGTATTAGGGGACCACTAAGGTCCATATAAAAGAGACTTCAGATACAGTATTAGGGGACCACTAAGGTCTATATAAAAGAGACTTCAGATACAGTATTAGGGGACCACTAAGGTCTATATAAAAGAGACTTCAGATACAGTATTAGGGGGACCACTAAGGTCTATATAAAAGAGACTTCAGATACAGTATTAGGGGGACCACTAAGGTCTATATAAAAGAGACTTCAGATACAGTATTAGAGGGACCACTAAGGTCTATATAAAAGAGACTTCAGATACAGTATTAGGGGACCACTAAGGTCTATATAAAAGAGACTTCAGATACAGTATTAGGGGACCACTAAGGTCTATATAAAAGAGACTTCAGATACAGTATTAGGGGACCACTAAGGTCTATATAAAAGAGACTTCAGATACAGTATTAGGGGACCACTAAGGTCTATATAAAAGAGACTTCAGATACAGTATTAGGGGACCACTAAGGTCTATATAAAAGAGACTTCAGATACAGTATTAGGGGACCACTAAGGTCTATATAAAAGAGACTTCAGATACAGTATTAGGGGGACCACTAAGGTCTATATAAAAGAGACTTCAGATACAGTATTAGGGGACCACTAAGGTCTATATAAAAGAGACTTCAGATACAGTATTAGGGGACCACTAAGGTCTATATAAAAGAGACTTCAGATACAGTATTAGGGGACCACTAAGGTCTATATAAAAGAGACTTCAGATACAGTATTAGGGGACCACTAAGGTCTATATAAAAGAGACTTCAGATACAGTATTAGGGGGACCACTAAGGTCTATATAAAAGAGACTTCAGATACAGTATTAGGGGACCACTAAGGTCTATATAAAAGAGACTTCAGATACAGTATTAGGGGGACCACTAAGGTCTATATAAAAGAGACTTCAGATACAGTATTAGGGGACCACTAAGGTCTATATAAAAAGAGACTTCAGATACAGTATTAGGGGGACCACTAAGGTCTATATAAAAGAGACTTCAGATACAGTATTAGGGGACCACTAAGGTCTATATAAAAGAGACTTCAGATACAGTATTAGGGGACCACTAAGGTCTATATAAAAGAGACTTCAGATACAGTATTAGGGGACCACTAAGGTCTATATAAAAGAGACTTCAGATACAGTATTAGGGGACCACTAAGGTCTATATAAAAGAGACTTCAGATACAGTATTAGGGGACCACTAAGGTCTATATAAAAGAGACTTCAGATACAGTATTAGGGGACCACTAAGGTCTATATAAAAGAGACTTCAGATACAGTATTAGGGGACCACTAAGGTCTATATAAAAGAGACTTCAGATACAGTATTAGGGGGACCACTAAGGTCTATATAAAAGAGACTTCAGATACAGTATTAGGGGACCACTAAGGTCTATATAAAAGAGACTTCAGATACAGTATTAGGGGACCACTAAGGTCTATATAAAAGAGACTTCAGATACAGTATTAGGGGACCACTAAGGTCTATATAAAAGAGACTTCAGATACAGTATTAGGGGACCACTAAGGTCTATATAAAAAGACTTCAGATACAGTATTAGGGGACCACTAAGGTCTATATAAAAGAGACTTCAGATACAGTATTAGGGGACCACTAAGGTCTATATAAAAGAGACTTCAGATACAGTATTAGGGGACCACTAAGGTCTATATAAAAGAGACTTCAGATACAGTATTAGGGGACCACTAAGGTCTATATAAAGAGACTTCAGATACAGTATTAGGGGACCACTAAGGTCTATATAAAAGAGACTTCAGATACAGTATTAGGGGACCACTAAGGTCTATATAAAAGAGACTTCAGATACAGTATTAGGGGACCACTAAGGTCTATATAAAAGAGACTTCAGATACAGTATTAGGGAACCACTAAGGTCTATATAAAAGAGACTTTCAGATACAGTATTAGGGGGACCACTAAGGCCTATATAAAAGAGACTTCAGATACAGTATTAGGGGACCACTAAGGCCTATATAAAAGAGACTTCAGATACAGTATTAGGGGACCACTAAGGCCTATATAAAAGAGACTTCAGATACAGTATTAGGGGACCACTAAGGCCTATATAAAAGAGACTTCAGATACAGTATTAGGGGACCACTAAGGCCTATATAAAAGAGACTTCAGATACAGTATTAGGGGACCACTAAGGCCTATATAAAAGAGACTTCAGATACAGTATTAGGGGACCACTAATACTGTATCAGTCGAAAAACAAACCCACAATAGTTGAGGATCCAGACCTTCTGTTAACTTACTATCACCACACAAAACCAATTAATCATCCTGTGTGTGTCTGTGTGTGTGTGTGTGTGTGTGTGTGTGTGTGTGTGTCTGTGTGTGTGAGAGTGTGTGTGTGTGTGTGTGTCTGTGTGTGTGTGTGTGTCTGTGTGTGTCTGTGTGTGTGTGTGTGTGTGTGTGTGTGTCTGTGTGTGTGTGTGTGTGTGTGTGTGTGTGTGTGTGTGAAAGTTCTTTTTTCAGTCTAGGGTCACCTGGGTGACACTTGATCACAGTTTCAAAGTGAAAGAGTTATTTAAGAATGGCATTCAGTTCTCTCTGTCTGTCTCTCTCTCTCTCTCTCTCTCTCTCTCTCCCTCTCTCTCTCTCTCTCTCTGTGTTCTCTCTCTCTGCCGCCAGATGACTTCAGCATCAATCCCTCTTTTAAAGTAAGCTGTTTTATTAAGAAACTCTCTCTCTGTGTGTGTCCTCTCACCCCAGAAGAGCAGCTTCAGATCAAGCAGCTCTCTGATTCTGCTCTGGTGCTTTAACATCAGACTTCTTTCTCACTGAAAAGTAAATCAAATAGAGCAGTCTTCTCGGTGCTGGCTCCCCATGTTCCACTGCAGCACTGGGGGAGGGAAATGAATACCGTTACACATTCTGGCAGACTGCAAAGACTAAAGGCCCAGACACACCAACCAGATGGTCAACCTTCGGCAGTAAAGCCAGTCGGACTGATCAGTCTCCCCAAGGTCCAAAAAGTTCCTCAGAACTCACAGAAGAGACGCCGACTTGAGCGTACGTTCTGCACGTGCTCGAGACGTAATACGTCTCCTTAACAGCAGGCGCCGCTAGTCTGTATTCAAAGCCAGACTGTCATGGCGGCTCGTTCAGAATACAACCTCACATTGTACTAAAATAGTTCACCGAAACGTGTTTCTGAGAACATCTGAAGAGAGAAATAGGCCTTGTGTGTGTGTGCGTGTGTGTGTGTGTGTGTGTGTGTGTGCAGTTGCTGAATCTGTCTTTGTTTCAGATCAACGAAGGTCAGTTTAAATTTTTGATTTGATTTGATTTATTTTGGATTTGACAAACAACATAATCCAAAGGATAGCATGTTAAAGCGTAAACACTTATTTCCAACATGGTCCTTGGTGTTAGAACATGCAACACATAACAAAGACCTATTTCTGGTCAAAGACAATAACATATAATACAGATCATACAAGGTTCAAAAGCTTTTAAAATCAGAGAATCATAAATCACATAAAACAATATTGGCTACTCTATTCCATAAAAAAGCCTTTACTTTATGTCTAAAAGCCCCCCTGGTATTTACAATTTTGAGGGAAAGCAGCAGGTTATCCACAATGTTATACCTGTATAAAAAAAAGCTCTTCTAGCTGCATTGTTGACTCTGGGCACTTTACAAGAAGGGACACTGTCCCTATACTAGTACTGTGATTATGCTGTGTATGAACCATTGTTATATGGGAATGTAAATATTTGGGAGCAGAGCCATTTATAACAAACATATGATTCAACTTTAACTGCTCCACTCTAACATGAACTAAAAAAGATTTTTATCAGATTTTGAGAGGCTCTATTCACGCTCATCCCGCTTGCCATTTCCGGGGTAGCGCTCCACCAATCAGATTGCTCATTGAGTCCTACTGCCCGCACTCCAATTCAACAAGTCAAATCAACCAAAATAAAAGCTGAACAGCTCCTCTGACTTAACCTCGTGGGAGCGTCCTGATCTGGTGAGCTCCAGTTCTCCTCTCAGATCAGTCTGGCATCTTGAGGTAGAGAAAATTTGGAGCCGTTTGCTAAAAGACCGACCAATCAGCGTTGGTTTTGAGGAGGGTTTAGGTGTGACCCAACGAGAAGAGACTGTTCAGTCTAAACAACGTGGAGGCTTCCACGGAGGAGATGAGCATAGCTATTGCAGCGAGTTTGATCTGAATTAGAAAGTACTCCTTCATTGAAAGAAGAGCAAAAAAACGGCACTGGAGGCTTTTTCTCGGAGGAAAAGATGTTTCTGCTCTTCTACCGACAGTTTAATCTGATTGGTTGATTTGGCCCGTCTATCACCAACTATGGTGGTGATAGACAGATGGTTTATCCAATCAGATAACCAGGTGATGTAGGGCCTGGGCTGGAATGATAATAACTGACAATAACACCATTAAACTCATACAGTATGAGAAACATACATTGAATTGTTGTATTGACATGTCATCATGTCACATATACACTGGACAGAACATTAGAAAAAGATTTATTTGAATTATTTGCAAAGTAAATTACGAGGAATTTGCCTTGTTACATTGTTGGTGCATACATGAACGTACTGAACATTAATATGAAATAAACAAGCAATACATACAGATACAGATAACACATATATAACACAAGAACAGGCAGGATGGATCAGTGGCATGGGCAGAAGTTTAGGAGAGGGTGTATGTTTTAGTTTACATTTTGACTGCATTCTCTCTCTCTCTGCCTCCTCCTCTCTCTCTCCCTCTCTTACTTTGTCTTTGTTTGCGTCTTCCTCCCTCACCCTTGTTTCCCTCGCTGCTCTTTCTGCCCTTGAAGGAGAAAACAAAGTAAACAACCTTCCTCTCTTCCTACCTCTCTTCTCTGTGTGTGTGTGTGTGTGTGTGTGTGTGCCTCTGTGTGTGTGTGTGTGTGTGTGTGTCTGTCTGTTTGTGTGTGTGTGTGTCTGTGTTGTGTGTCTGTCTGTGTGTGTGTGTGTGTGTCTGTGTGTGTGTGTGTGTGTGTGTGTGCCTCTGTGTGTGTGTGTGTGTGTGTGTGTCTGTCTGTTTGTGTGTGTGTGTGTCTGTGTTGTGTGTCTGTCTGTGTGTGTGTGTGTGTGTGTGTGTGTGTGTGTGTGTGTGTGTGTGTGTGTGTGTGTGTGTGTGTGTACATATGCCTTCCTAAATGACCACTGCTACTCCACCAATAGACCATATATTATATACATAAAATAGAAGTATTTTAAAGTCAGTAAAGAGCTGTAATGTGAACACATTACAAATCTGAGCAGCAGCTGCTGGCTGTGTTTAGCCTCTACAGAGCTCCAGGACGCCGGCTACCAGCAGCGGTTGTTTAGCAGCTAATCAGTGACTGTGAGTCGGTGATTGTGAGCCGGTGACTGTGAGCCGGTGACTGTGAGTCGGTGATTGTGAGTCGGTGACTGTGAGCCGGCTACAGGCACCGCCAGATGACGGTGCTTTCAGGGGCCGTGCTGGTGGAGTTTAGCCAGAAAAAGTGAGCTTCATGCGGCGATGACAGTTAAGTTTTTGCACCAAATCTAATCAATGTAAATTATCCACATAAGAAATATAGTAAATAGCTATCACTTTGAATCACGTGACTGTTACCTCATCTGGATAGGTGTTGTCTTATGCTGCGTTCATGCCACCTGGGAATAACAGGCACCACCCCCGTGGTTACGTTGTTTTTCCGACTGGCAGCATTCACCTGGTCGGGATGCATGTTCTTCTTCTTCTGTTATATTGGCGTTTGGCATAACAACTTGTAGCATGACTGCCACCAACGGTTGGCCGTAGCCGAGAGCATCAGGTGGTGAAAACATGGAGGCCACAATAACAGAAGATTTTCTGCTGTTTTCTTATACGAGCATCCAAACAGCACATCGCCAGGTGTTTGTTTGTGTTATCTGCAGCACAACCAACGGGAAAAGACACGGATAATTTGTTGTTTTTTGTACATAGTATTTATGAATAATTTGAAACATATTATGTCTGTGTATGTTTCTTGGCAGAGGCATTTGTCCACAATAAACAGTTTATTGTCATTAAAATATGTTCAGTGAGCCAAAGTCGCCTCCATCAAACGTCAGTTGTCAACAACACGTCACCAACTGGGGAACTGGGTTATCTAAATCCAGCCCCAGTTTCCCTCCTCTGATTCCCACAGGACGTTACGTGAATGGTGACGTTTTCACTCGGAAAAACGTTTTTCTGACGTCCATGAACGCACGGTCAAACAGCTGGGGCGTTGTGCAACGGGCTTTGAGTTCTGTTTTCTACTGTTTGGTGGGCGTGTCTCTCGTTTATTGGCTGTGTCACAGGTGATACCCAATCAGCAGAGACGTGATGATAACAAAAACGCACCCCTGTTTCAGTTTAAAAAAGCCGTGTTGCTACGTGTTGTCGGGGCTGAACGTGGCCCTGATTGGGCAGCGCCTCTGTCGGACTGTAGGAGCCGCCGCCAGACTTATTACCCAGTGAGAATCAGGCCCAACTGCCCAGTGTGCAGCTGATGGGGATCCATTAAATTGTTTAAGGCTGAACAACATCGATAAAATGAATGAGTAAGCAAACCGGAAGTGGAGAATGTGCAGTTTGTGTGTGTAGTAGCCTAGGTGTGTGTGCTGCACCTGCACTAGGTGATGAGGAGGCTTGGAAGCAAAATACATTAGCCTGTATTATTAGGCCCAATTATTGTTGTGATCGAGCACATCTAACCTTCCAACAGACTGACAGAGTTGTTTACCATGCAGCTACGAACAATCAGGCTTGTTTATTACGTTTTTGGATGGGATGTCCCTTTAAAAGCCTTTCTGGCTCTGGCTGTGCGCCTTTCAGCCAGGTGCCAAATTACGCACGGAGCTCCCAGCGGCCGCTCTGCTGCCTGCCCCCCCTGCCTTCTGGCGCTCAGTGGTTCGTTCCAGTCGGTGCGCTGCTGCTGCTGTTTATCACCGCCCCACTGGCCGGCGTGCAGTCGGAGCTTCAGCCCGGTTACCGAGCGCACCGCCTGCCCGCTCTCCTTCCTCCTCTCGCTGCAGCCTCTTTGAGCGTTTTTGCCTCCTCCGTTGGTAGGTCAGTTTTCTCTTCCTCTTGTCTTCTTCTCATTCTTTCTTTGTTGCTGCTTTGGTGCCCTCCCTCTTATTTTTTTTGCCCTGAATATCCGCGGCTGGTTGGATTTCTCTCTGTCTCTCGGTCTCCTGCGAGTCTTAACCGGAGCTTTAACCCGCTGCTTGTTGCTGAAAGGAAGTACATTTTCTGGGTTTTTTTGTGGTTTATTTTCAGTTCTTTTATTTCTTTTTTTTCGTGATATTTTCTCGCTTCTTTCTCTTTTAATTTGAAGAAATATCGCAAATGTCTTTTATCTCTGTGCTCTCACAAGATTCATTTTGATTTTCCTATATTTCATTCTTCTGTTTGCCCTCTTTTATCTTATTCTTGCAGTTTGATTTTTTCTTTTTTAATATAAAAGCCTAACGGGATGTGCATTTCTCTTAAACTTAAATGTTGAGCATGCAGCAAATGCCAGAAGGCAGCGAGGATGATGTGGTCATGGTGGGCAGGTGTTGAACGGACATCACGGACCTGCTCGTGTTTCTGTTGGGACTGGTTCTGGTTGGTTCTGACACTAACTGATCTCAGTTGTTAATCCAGTCAGTGTCTGTGTGACACACACACACACACACACACACACACACACACACACACACACACACACACACACACACCGTTCCACTTTCGGTCCTCATGAAGCAGAGCTGACAGGTCTGGTCGTTTCTCTGTCATGTCCTCTTCTGCATTCCTGATGTGTAATCTCAGCAGACTGGCCGATGCTCGTTGCAAATCTGAGCCTCACTGCATGCTGGGAATATTTGTATGACATGTCTTGCTCTTGTGAACCTACAGTCTACAACTATCTCAAGGTTTGCTTTGGCATTTGGTACAACAGAACTGAGAATCCGATTTTGGAAATCTCAAAGTTTCAGCTGTGTGAAAACTGGTACATTTGAAGTGCCATGGTGAAGTTCACTCCAGGCCATATGAAATCATATTCACAGAAACAGATGGTTAATCCTTACTGTATATCTATTTGGAAAATGATCACCGATAGTGTTGAGTATCAAACCTCTAATGTTTTTTGATAACAACCTAAAATGTGTAATGTCGGCATAGTATGTCTTAGTCAGATTCATGATTTAATGTACTCGATCTTCTGATTATTGTCACGGCATAACCAAAGTTGGTAAACCCACTTTCTTCAATAGAGCTAGTTTATGAATACAATGCTGTATTGAAGCCTTTAAAAAACAGTTGGAATGGAAGAAATGTGCTTCTTAGTTAAAACGATGGACATCTGTGAACGTTGTAAAATACTGTATGGGAAAAAAAATGAACAATGAAAACCATAAGAAGTGATTGTTAAATGTGACTGAATTCATCTTTGCTGCTGGAAGGGAAATGCACCTCCTCCAGTCACAGGCTGGACTTTGACGAATGAACCACAAGTTTACCATTTGTCTTCATGAATAAATAACATTTTAAACACGTCTTGTCACACGAGAAAGTGAAGGATTATGGGAGTAGTATTGTTACAGGTAATGGGTGTTAGCATGTGGGGAAACGGATTTAAGAAAAGCATGCAGTGCTTAAAAAAAAAGACCGGAGAATGAAAACCTACAGTAATCCCGTAGTGGCAGCACACCTCTCTGCCTCACACACTACCATAGCAACATGTTTATGTGCACAGGGTGACACACACTCTGTGGTGCAGAGTTGGTGGTGTCAGTACGACGCAGCTACATGCAGGACTGTGATGCTCAGGGAAGGGAGAGAGTCTGCAGGATAAGATCAGGGAAGCTGCTGCTGTAGGTACTCAACTCTGTGAAGGCGTTTCCTCTTTATTATTCTCAAAAGGCATGTATAGCAGATTCATAATCCGGCTCTATTATTTATGACTGTATGTATGGGTCAGTCTGCTTGTTGCTGATCAGAAATGTGTGCTACTGTACAGTATGTTAGGAATGCAATTCATTTATTTTGTTTGAAGCAGAACAAAGCTTAAGTTAAAAGACAGATGAATTATTCTTTTAGTTTTTGATTTCATGCTTTATTCCCACACATCAGACACCGCTTCGTAGAGCTGGGTACCGCCATTGATTTTTAGATTCCGATTCAAAAGGTCCCAATTCGATTTCTTAATTTTTTATTTTTTTTTTAGATTAACAATTTTTTGAAAATCAAGAAAAGATGACACAGTAGCCACAATATTCCATTCCAAAGACCATTTGACAAAAATTGACAATAAACATGGTCCGTGTACTTTTTCGTTCATTCGATTTTCATTTCATAAACAGGTATTAAAAAACAAAAAACGATGGTTATTTGATTTTCGTTTTACAATACAACATTTGAAATTGAAATACAATGCGTTTTTTCTTTTTCATGGTCGAAATAAGATAGGAGAAAGTTTAAATATGCTTTGATTTTCATTTTCTATTTTATATAACAAAAATAAAATCACTCGAAAACAGAAACGAAAAAAGTCTTGTTTTTTCATATTCAGAGACCGGATGTTGTCATTTCCAAGGCAACAGCGCCAGCCTAGCCTACCAGTGTTGCTTTCAGCCCAGGCTAAAATTACTTTGGAAACCTATACTCTTGATAATGCTTGGGGGGAATTTTATTTCATAATGTCACATGTATTTATTCCCCTCTCTCCCTGCCTCCCTCTGACTCTCTGTCTCTACCTGCCGCAGACAACTTCGCCCCAATCGAACCAGCTGAGGAAACAGACTTTCAGTTCACGGCTGTAACGTTACCGTTACGCCACCGTTAACAATACCAGCAAACTTTCTGTTGCTGCCCTTAAGCTTGCTGATCTGGCAGAGAGTCACTGGGGGTTCGGGATGTTAGCTGCTGCTGCAGCTAGCTAGCAGGTAGCCACCAGCCCTGTAACCTCGGTCCTCGTGGTTCGCTCCCCGGGACTGACTCTGCAGAGCTGGCGTTACCCGCTCTATGATCAATGAGAAATGATCAAGGATTACCAAATTTCTCTCTCATAACCACTGAAAACTGTCAAAAATCTAACCCAATGGACGTAGCTGACATTAAGGGTTTATGCTTCATTAAGGGATATTGTAAGGAAAAAGCTTAATCTACCTAAACAGTGATCAAAAAATCTAACCCAAGTCATGGACGTTATCTGACTGATAACTGACCGATATCTGATTGATCATTGTTTAGGTACATTAAAGTTAAGCTTTTTTTCACGTTAAGCGTTTTTAGAATGTCCCTGCTGCAGCTGAGGGAATCTGTAGCTTTTTGCCCCCCCCTTTACATAAATATACATATGGCTATGAAATAGATCATGAAATACATAAATGAGGAAATACCCATGAACATAGGGCATTAGTCATAATAGTTAAATAGCCTAAATACATGTATGTTTTACTTATATTTATTTCGAGGGACTTTTATTTATTCCATCTAAATATGCACGTTATATTTAAGGAAGTTTGGTTATCTCACAGACTCAGACTAAAAGCAGCTAGTGCATATAAGTGCATCATAGCATATCACTATCTGCAAATAAAATAAAATATGAATAAATCACGAGCGCGGCAGATTCCCAGCTCAGCTAGAGCGGGTAACGCAGCTCTGCAGACGGACCAGATCGAGTCAGTCGTCCCAGGAAGCAAACCGCGGGGGACCGAGGTTACAGGGCTGGTGGCTATAGCTGCTAGCTAGCTGCAGCAGCTAATATTAGAATAGACCCAGCACCGGAGGTCTGATTCCCATGATCTGATCCCGAACCGCCGGTGACTCTGCCAGATCAGCAACAGAAAGTTTGCTGGTATTGTTAACGGTGACGTAACGGTAACGTTACAGCCGTGAACTGAAAGGGCCCTATTTTAACGATCTGAAACGCAAGTATGAAACGCAAAACGCAAGTAGCTTTGTGGGCGGATCTCGGCCGCTGTTGCTATTTTACCGGCGGGATAAATGACTCTTGCGCCCGATGCAAATCTAAAATGGGTTGGTCTGAAGTAGCTAGGTGTGGTTTGGGCGTAACATGCAATAAACCAATCAGAGCGTCATCTCACATTCCCTTTAAGAGCAGGGCGCTTGTTCCATGGCGGATTGCTATTATGACGGCGGATTTGCCTGGCGCACGCCAGCGGGAGCTGCCGATGCGAGATGCGGCAAAGTAATAAATGCCGTCTTGACCGGGTGGCGATGTTGCTGCTGCCACTCGGGCGCATCTCCTCAAGTCTGGAAAGAATTGCTGCAGCCATGGAGCGTGGGCCTCCAAACGCACCACCTGCACCTGTTGTGCCCCTTCCTCTTCCCCCCACTCCATCTCCGTCCACCCGCTCCATCAGGAGCACATCGCGCATTACTCCCGACCAGATCCTGCCGTAGTTAAACACCACGTCTCCTTAAGTCCTCTAATATTTCCTCATTTATGTCATCAACACATCCATGATTCATGGAAATGTTGTATAAATCACAACAAGCCAAAGAATGCTGCGACTTTTTGAGGACTGTACTGTAAAGTGCCTCCTGATCTATCCAAACACCTGAAGCGCATTTTCAGTAATATTTTTCCTTGTAATTATGTATGGTTTGCAAAAATGGGAGCTGCTGCGTCCGTTTGGATGAAAGAAGTGTATGCGCGTTGTACACATGCTACATTATGGCCAAGCATGCGCCCCTAAAATAGCATCTGAATAACGCGCTACTGACTTTAGACCAGGTTTTTCCTGGTCAGTGGCGGAATTGTTTTCTGAAACTGCAGAATAGCACAAAGTACCGTTTGCGCCGGAACACGCCTCCTCTTTTTCGCTGAACCGCCCCCCAGGAGCGCAACAACATTCCCTATTTTACCGACGTGCGTCTGTGGAGGGAAAAGTCTGCTGTGCGTCGGGTGCAAAATAGGAATGATACATGCGTCGGTGTACAAAGGCAATTGCGCTGGGTGCAAGATAGGGCCCATTGTCTGTTTCCTCAGCTGGTTCGATTGGGGCGAAGTTGTCTGCGGCGGGTAGAGACAGAGAGTCAGAGGGAGGCAGGGAGAGAGGGGAATAAATACATGTGACATTATGAAATAAAATTCCCCCCAAGCATTATCAAGAGTATAGGTTTCCAAAGTAATTTTAGCCTGGGCTGAAAGCAACACTGGTAGGCTAGGCTGGCGCTGTTGCCTTGGAAATGACAACATCCGGTCTCTGAATATGAAAAAACAAGACTTTTTTCGTTTCTGTTTTCGAGTGATTTTATTTTTGTTATATAAAATAGAAAATGAAAATCAAAGCATATTTAAACTTTCTCCTATCTTATTTCGACCATGAAAAAGAAAAAACGCATTGTATTTCAATTTCAAATGTTGTATTTTAAAACGAAAATCAAATAACCATTCGTTTTTTGTTTTTTAATACCTGTTTATGAAATGAAAATCGAATGAACGAAAAAGTACACGGACCAAACATGAACCAAATTAGAGGTGCAACGATGAATCGATGAATCGATTAGTTGTCAACTATTACATTAATCGCCAACTATTTTGATAATCGATTAATCAGTTTGAGTCATTTTTTTTATAAAAATAAATAAATAAAGAAGATTTCTCTGATTCCAGCTTCTTAAATGTGAATATTGTTCTAGTTTCTTCTCTCCTCCGTGACAATAAACTGAATATCTTTGAGTTGTGGACAAAACAAGACCTTTGAGACGTCATCTAAGGCTTTGGGAAAACACTAAACACGTTAGTTGCAGCCCTAAACCAAATGAACATATATATATAACTGACAACATCATGAGCCCATCATACACATGTCTCCCCAGCACAAAACATCTTAGGAGCCCTCCAGAAAACTCTTACCTACTTTCCCCATTTTCTAGTATAGACATCCAATCAGGCAGACCTTTTTTTTGTGACATTTTTTTTCAAAAGCCGTCTCACAAGCCCACTCCTGGATTGACGGGACCCCTTCATTCCTCCATCCTTAGAAGAATCTTTCTGGCTATCATTAAACTAGTCTGGACCCAGCTTCTTATGTGCTTCTCCATCTCTCTTAGGATTGACCCATCTCCCAGAACAAATCATCTTCGTGCTGAATGTAGTCTCGCATTGTCTCGCAGACCTTCCTGCACATCGCTGCAGAGAATAATAATAATAATAATAATAATAATAATAATAATAATAATAATAATAATAATACTACTAATAATAATAATAATAATAATAATAATAATAATAATAATAATAATAATAATAATAATAATAAATTGAATTTATATAGCGCTTTTCACGAACTCAAAGTCACTTTACAGGGCAGGTAGATAATAACAAAACAAGATTCAGGCACAGATGAAAAGGGAGGGGTCGTGGGGCTAATTATAGCCCCAGAGAAGGGTCTGGCGAGGACGGGATGGGAGGACAACATGCTCTGGTTCATTGGCATTTCTATAAACCAATCACAATCATCGTGGGCGGGGCTAAGCTCCAGACGGAGTCACGGTGCCTCTGCTAAATAGTCTCAGGAAGGAACTGGTTTTGCTGGAACATGTGGACGTTCAAAAGTAGTTTTAGTCGTGGGACAGAAAACTCTGATTGGACAGATAGTCTAGCTAGCTGTCTGGATTTACCTTGCAGAGATCTGAGGAGCAGTTAACCATAGTCATCACAAATCCACCTGAGGTTAGAACGCCAACACAAAGGAAGCCCAATGCAACGGATTTTCGGCCTAAATGAGTGAAATCTGGCAAAATTTCTGTCCCTGCAATCTGACATAGGTTATCATGTATCTCAGTCCAACATTCCTGGACCTTATCATAGGACATGAAGTCATTGGCCGTCCTCTGTCTTACTTATTATTTCCAACGATTTTGTGTGTCCAATTCTAAACAATTTGGAGGGCCGATTCAATGTCGATTTGGGATTCTTCAGTTGAAAAACCAATGTGCTTGGATATGAAAGACATTCTGCAATTGTACAAGGTTCCCTCTAACAGCAATCAACACAATGAAGTGCTAATCCACATACTACATTCAGTGAGTATTGAGTAACATTTCATTCAGATATCTTGAGGTGACGTTGCCACTGTTCTTCACCCCCCCAACCGGCCCCGTCAGACACCTCCTACCAAGAGTCTGGGTCAGTCCCAGGTTTCTGCCTAAAAGGAAGTTTTTACTCACCACTGTCACACTGAATGCTTGCTCTTGGGGGAATTACTGGAATTGTTGAGGCTTTGTAAATTATAGAGTGTGGTCTAGACCTACTGTATCTGTAAAGTGTCTTGAGATAATAACTCTTGTTATGATTTGATACTATAAATTGAATTGATTAGATCAAACCCTAACCCCTTAGAAATAAATGGACATACCAGTTTTTCTTTGGAGCATTTTTAACCCCCTTTCCGACAAGCTAGCAGGACATACTATAGACTATTGGTTCCCAACCTTTTTTCCTTGGCGCCCCCCCTACTTATGTCTAAACATAACTATACCGACTTTTGTATACATTATATATTCTAGTGTATTATCATAATTTGTTAAACATGTGCAAATATTTTCTTTTTACCTCAACCTCAAACCAGATAAAGACTTGCGCCCCCCCTGTGATCTTTGCCGCCCCCCTAAGGGTTGCCCGGACCCCTGGTTGGGAACCACTGATATAGACATTGGTACCAATGGTTTCCTTAATATGTCTTGTAGTTTCATATGGTACAGACAGAGATCGATTCATGAATTTTGTGAATTGATATCAGATCAGTCAAATAAAAATCGATTTGTACCAGACCTTTTTTATTCTTTTTTTTTTTTTTAAACCCAGCCCTCCTACTTTAATGTTTTTTTATATTGTAGGCCTGTTTCATTAGACCTCTGCTCAGGTTGAAGATGGATGGAGCTCTGGTTGAGCTGATGTTGCAGAAATTGTGTACAACCCATGAAGGTGCATGCCAAGTCTTTTTGAAAGCAGTGAAACTGGAGATGACAAGCGCTAATGTAACACGTGATGGTAGCACAGATCGCAGACACACAGCTGAGTGACAACAATAAAAACTGTGCTGTCACATTGAGAACTACTGTGGAAATGAGGCGCTTCACTCATTATTCCCTGTGCGTTCATCATTCTACTACTGCATGTGTTCAGGCTGCTGTATTGATAGAAAAGAGAAAAATTACACCAGAGATACATAAATAATGACTTGCATTTAAACTTGGTCATGTTAATAATTTAGGGCCTCTGTGCTGAGAATGAATAGATATTGCTGCACTTTGACTCCATGCATAGAAGCTCATTAGTGTTTGTGCTCTGCAGCGTTGTGTGATTTAGTTTGGCTGTGCACGCAGGAGCCAACTTGGCAGTGTTGATTAAAATATGTAGAATTTAAGTTGTAGAAAATTGATTTTTACAAGGATTTTTGTTACATATTTATAGCTTTCTACAAATAGTGAATATTTCTGTTGTGGCATGCATTCATGTTGAACGTTAATGTCATATTCACAGAAACAGATGGTTAAGAATATAATAGACTGCCTTATATTGTCACTATACACATGTACAAAGAGATTTAAGCAACTCCTTTTTTAGTGTCAACATGTACGTAAGAGAAATGTAACAACATGGAATAATATAGTGCAAAAGCAAAAGGGGGAGTAAGTGCACAGTTCTGAGACGCTATATAAATATATATAAATAGAAAGATAAATATGGTTTGTATACAGTGTGATATGGAGTGTGAAATAATGATATTGCACAGTTATGAAATTGCACAGAATTATCAGTGTTATCAGAAGTATTAAATATTGCACACATTTTTTGATAACAACCTAAAATGTGTAATGTGGGCATCATATGTCCAGTCAGATTCATGATTTCATGTTCTCAATCTTCTGATTATTGTCACGGCATAACCAAACTCTTGGAAAACTTGATATTGTCGTTACGTGTCTAGGGCTTCCAAAGTTTGGCTGGCCCGTGCATTTAAACCTACGAGAGCTGAACACTGGGCTTTGCAATGCCGCAGGTAAAATGAGTGGGCTTCCCTGTTGTCCTTGGCTCAGCGTTTCTTCGCTCCGCTATTCAGCGTCGACTTTCCGTTGGTAGTTCATTTGTAGGCATAGGGTTAGGGAAAAACTGGCATGACCATTTTCACAGAGGTACGGCTTTAGGTATACCGTCTCAGCATCACACCCTCGGCGCTGAAGAAAACACTTGTACAATTGTTTCTATCTCTGCTTTGGGGTCAATTTTTAATGACATTATATATATTTTAAACATGCCCAAGGTTAGAGGCTTCCTTGCAAAATGTACAGCATAAGTTCCCTGGGAATCTTTTTCATATCCAAGCAAAATTGGTATTGTAACTGAAATATCCCTAATCGAAATTGAAATTGAATAAAATATAATCAGGACATTGTGAATCAAAATCGATTCTGGAAATCAGTGGTGATATCCGTAGTTGTGATGCTATTGCAGTGACAACATCTGGCGACAAAGAGCAGACAAAAACACCTGGCTAAGTGCTCAAAACCTCTCGTTCCTGCTACAATTTGGGTGTAGTGCAACTGAATGTTTGGTCACAATGCATCTGCTGTGTGTGTACATTTTTGGGTATATTAGGATCTTTAGACATTCCCCTGTAACATTTTCAGCCTTCAACAGATGCTTTTAGCTGAACTGACATGCTGTGTGTGTGTGTGTGTGTGTGTGTGTGTGTGTGTGTGTGTGTGAGTGTGTGTGAGTGTGTGGAGTGACAGGAGGTGTGTAAGTGTCTTGCTCGAGGTCACGTCATCACGATATACGACAATTGATTTATTGAACGTTTACACTGTAGCTCGGTGGGTCCTTGACTCAACTCAGAGTTTATAAAAAACAAACATTTTCCCTTCAAACCTGACCCACTCTGTGCAGTAGAGTATTCAAGTTTACCTCATACTGTTTCAAAGGAACACGCCAACTTATTGGGACTTAGTCTTATTCCCCGTCTCCCCCAGAGTTAGAGTCCAAACATACCCTTCTCCTCTGACGCACCCACCGCTAGCCTAGCTTAGCACAAATCCCGGAGGTAACCGGATCCATCTAGCCTAGCTTAGCACAGATCCCGGAGGTAACCGGCTCCATCTAGCCTAGCTTAGCACAGATCCTGGAGGTAACCGGCTCCATCTAGCCTAGCTTAGCACAGATCCTGGAGGTAACAGGCTCCATCTAGCCTACGTCTCCCAATAAGTGACAAAATAACACCAACATGTTCCTATTTCCATGTTGTGATTTGTATAGTCACAGCGTGTACAAATAAGGTCACATGACACACAGCCATCTTCTAACGTATACATACTGGGGACTATATTCTCAGAAGGCCAAGCACTGCTACTCTCTGCTACTTTGGCGGAGGGATTTGCTCCCAGCACCTGAGAAGCCCTGTGGTGAGGAGCAGAGAGTAGCAGTGCTACTTCTGAGAATATAGTCCCCAGTATGTATATGTTAGAAGATGGCTGTGTGTCATGTGAGGGATATGAGGACAAAGACAAAGTCCCAATAAGTCGGCGTGTTCCTTTAAACCATTGAACTTTACAAACATCATAGAGACTACAGATGTGTCACATTTGCTAGCGATGACTTGGTGATTCTCAGCAGAAATATACTGTAGCTGGAGGGTGAATTCAGTTCTGGTTCAGCAGGTTTCTCTCGGTTTATTGTGCCGGTTTTGTCGCTCCAAATGTTCCTCTCGGGGGGGATGCTGTAATAGAAAAGTGGATTGTGAAACCTCGGGCTCACAGTCCTTAGTAAATGGGAGATTTGGCATTCTTTCATGTCACCTTCCTATTCTCAATTTCCTTGTGGAGTAACAATGCATATTTAATAGTGAAGAAAACACCAGGTGGTCTTTTTTGAAGGAAAAAAGGAAACGTTGTTGTGCTGTGTTGCATCTGTATGTGCAGCTATTTGTAAAAAAATAAATACAAAAATACAATTTATATTATAAACAGCAAATATACAATGTTTCATGATTATGCTAATTTTATTGAGATCTAAATTATAATCCAGAACCACATGTTTGTACCATGTTACAATGGTACAACGCTAATGTGTGCATATGCATGCATTGACCCACCAGGGAAGCTTAAGGCAATTTACAGTTAAATCATTAGCTGGATGTGCAGCAAAGGACAGGGCTCTTGTTTTGAGCCGTACGTTCTCTCAGTGATGGGTTTATTAGATACAAATTATCAGAAATTGTAATGCGTGAATAAACATGCAAGTAGACAAGTGCTTTACTATGGGCCTATTATTTATTTCAAGAACCTAAATATTCAGGAAAATATGAATTTATACAGCAAAAAAATCTGTTGCACCAAAAATGACTATTTTACAGCTCACAGTAAATTTCTCAAATGAGGCTTTCTGAGCTAGTCTCTTTCGGTGTAGCTTGCCTGTATTTAGTAGCCTGGTCCTACCAGACTCTGGTCCACTAGCCTGGTCCTACCAGACTCTGGTCCATTAGCCTGGTCCTACCAGACTCTGGTCCACTAGCCTGGTCCTACCAGACTCTGGTACATTAGCCTGGTCCTACCAGACTCCAATAGCTTGGTCCTACCAGACTCTGGTCCACTAGCCTGGTCCTATCAGACTCTGGTCCATTAGCCTGGTCCTACCAGACTCTGGTCCACTAGCCTGGTCCTACCAGACTCTGGTACATTAGCCTGGTCCTACCAGACTCTGGTCCACTAGCCTCGTCCTACCAGATTCTGGTCCATTAGCCTGGTACTACCAGACTCTGGTTCATTAGCCTCGTCCTACCAGACTCTGGTACATTAGCCTGGTCCTACCAGACTCTGGTCCATTTCATTGGTCCAGAGAGTCTGGCCACTCTGTGACAAGTGTTAACTTCCTTGAAGGCGGGTACTCTGTTGAAGTTCAAAACTATTGGATCTGCCCAGAGCCACTCTGGATCTGCCCTAACCAATCACTAACGTTTGGTCGTGATGTTGGCTTAGCATTGCTAGCGTTAGCCTTAGCATCGCTAGCGTTAGCCTTAGCCAACTCCTTCACCACTAACAGAGCGAGCTGGAAAATCAAACTGTTCCTGAACCCCGTGGGGAGGAGGGCCACGACATCATGGCCCCCAACACAACTCAGCAAAGATTGTTCTTGCTCGGGCTTTAACTTCTCCGGCGCCATTACGAAACTATAACTCAAACTAGCGCACAACCTCAACGCCATCGTTCTCAGCCACGCCCTCTGTTCACTGATTGGACCGGTAAAGATCTGCCGAAAGAAAACCCAAGACTAGACTGCAAACCCAGACGATGCACTGAAGGGAAATGAAAATTGAGCAGAAGTACATAGAATGGCGGAGCCAGGCTACATATTTAGAGCCTTTAGTTTTTAGTTTTGATGCTACTCAGGCCATGGCAGTAAAGTTTGGGAACCACTTGGTTGTCCCTGTGATGACTTTTCCGAGTTGTAAAATCCTGTCTCTATTATAAACCATTGTGCAGTGTTTTGGTGCAGGCTGATCTCATGAACCATTCGTGCATATAGCTACCAAAATTAATGCACTGGAATTCGTATGTATTCCACGTATTTATTGCTGTGTGCACCACAATGACTAACTGCCGCTGTACAAGAGCGCTCTAGTTTTTTGGGTACCAGTGTATTAATCCAAAACATCTTTTTTTTTTATCTTAACTAATTGTTTTGGTGCCTAAACTTAACTGTTGTCGCAGCATTACGATCAACTTTTGTCAGATAAACTCAACTGAAACCGCCTCTGAAACCACCCAACTAACAGTAACATTTTGTTGGCTAAATTTAACTGTAAAGACCGCCAAACGCAACTGTCATGTGACCGGCCGATATCACACAAATCCGTACATGTGTATACATGTACATTCTTTTCATTTCTAATATTAGTAGTTATTAGTTCCTAGTATTTCTTTCAGTAGGTGTTCTGGTATTTTGATCTTTTTGTTATCTTATTTATAGTATATTTCTTGTATTTTCTGTATGTGTGTGAGTGTAACTTGCTGCTGTAATTTTCCAGTTTGGGATTAATAAAGTGTCTGTCTGTCTGTCTGTCTGTCTACATGAGAAAGCATTGTTTGGTGCCAGATAATACCTTCATACCCATGATACCTGAAACAACACGCTCTCACTAACTCATCCCAGTGGGTCTCTTTCTGGCTGCTGTTGTTCTGAAGAGCAGACTGTTGCAGGAAATCTGCAGCAGCAGTGATCATAAAAACATAACTCAGGTTATGAAAGCCGCGTTGTATAGGATTGGAAAGATATGATTGGATGTTACTAGTCAACTGGTAGCCAAGCAGTCTCTGTCTGAGATAAAGCAATGCTCTGTTTGATTATTTCTCTGTCATTCTCTTTGAATCTTGAAGGGAAAAAAAAAAAACTTGGTTTGTTGGTGTAAAATGCATAATAAGAAAAATAGAATTACATAGACTGTAAAAATAATGGACGAAGCTTCCGGTCCTGAAAAGTCTTGCCAAGGCGTCGTATCTGAATTCCTGCAGTGGAGACTCCACTGGTTCCAATAAATGAAGCTCAGCGTAAATTCTTAAAGGAAGACTTCATATACCTTTTCCATCACTCATAATGATCAGCTGTTTCACGGTACGTCACTTGTCAGTAGTAATCAGAACAGCTGTGTTGTTGTTAGTTAAACCAATCAGGGTCGACCATTTGTCGATGAGCCTATCACAGCTTGATACCCTGCTTTAAATCTGCTCTCTCTTCCACGGTTGGCAGTTGTCGTTTCAGGAAATAGAGTGCGTCCCGCCTCCTCCCCTTCTGCCACCGGTGGTCACGCCCTCGGACCAGGGTTGCATCTAGGCTTGGCTGTTGATGGTTCCTCTATTTATTCTCCACCACCAGTGTCTGGACTCCATCAGGGGATTTGTTTGGGTTCGATGGAGTCCAATCTCCAGAGACTCGTACATTTACATGTTGAATGTACAATAAATATGTTCTTAATTGCAAAGAAGTCTCTCCTGATTGAAATAGTCCATTTCTACAGAAGTCTATGGGGAAATGACCCTACTTTTTATTTATTACCTCAGTAAACATTTTCATAATGAGTTGATGGTCTCAATTGCTTCTTTCTGTTCTTCTTCAATACAGCATGATGTTCATTTAGTGAATTATGGTCCCATTTATTTCAAAATAGATGATAAAACGAGGCATGCTTTAGGGCCGTGGCTACACACCACCTGTCAGTCAGGACCGAGGCTTAGCAATGCTAGCCATGGCACTGTGCACATTAAAATAGACCTGGACTTGTTTTTGGGTGCTGTCTGTGCTTTTATCTTTAACGTTGACCTCCTCACGGTGTGTTTTCACTTCAGCAAAGTTAACTGGAACATTTTGGTTGCCTATAAATGTCTTGTTCAGACACACACACACATACAGATACACACATTTTTTTAAGATTTACCACAACTGCCCATCCATCATGATCTACAGCCAAAGAGGTGCCATTTTTAAAACCTTTCCTGAATTAATTCCAGAAAGACAATCGGCACGGTAAGAAGAACGCATATCTATGTATAAGAAATCTCATTCAGGAGAAACTGAATGTCCGTCAACTCAAAACATTACACTATGTAGGTTCAAGATTATTTATTCTTGCAGCCCATAATGCTTTTATCTTTCTCCATAGTGAACTACTTTGTTGTCTTGTATTTTATGATTGTTTTTTTGTTCTTTCTTTTGTGTGTTGTTTGAAACAAACTCTCCAGTTCACTTTAGAAAATTCGAAACTTGCCCAACATGAAGAGATGTTGTGTATGCTGTTATTGTGAGATGAACGCGGCGCTGCGATCAGGGGCTGCTCCGTAAACCCTCCCCGCGGTGGATGTTTCTCCGGCAGCTTGCTGACAACAGAAGCTACCGGTGGCACAAACACCAGCATGTTCACAGCTGCCTCTGTAACAATGCTGTTTCCTTTTCTGTTTGCTTGTTTGTGTCTCCTGAGTTTGATTTCCTGGCAACAAAGCTCATGAATATGCTTGTGTGCAGCCACTTGACTGACTGCTGATACACTTGGCTGACTGGTTGTTTATTGACTTGTCGACTGACTGACTTGTCTGCTTTCTCTCTTCCGTTCACTGTCTTTTGTCAGCATCTCTCTCGCTCTCCTCTCTTCTATTCTTCATCCCTCTCTGGCTTTGCCAAAATTTTCAACTAAACTCTCATTGATGCAAATTGCCTGCTCTCTTGGCTCCAACATTTATAGAAGTGTGTGTGGGGGTGTGTGTGTGTGTTTAACTATATTCGTGGGGTCCAAAAATCGTGAGTCCATTATACTTGTGGGGTACCGACAGCTTTGTGGGGCCAAAATGCTGGACCCCACAACTAAGACTTGGTTGTAGGATTAGGGTTATAATTAGGTTATGGTTAAGGTGAGGGTAAGGGTTAAGGTTAGGCATTTAGTTGTGATGGTTAAGGTGAGGGTAAGGGTTAAGGTTAGGCATTTAGTTGTGATGGTTAAGGTGAGGGTAAGGGTTAAGGTTAGGCATTTAGTTGTGATGGTTAAGTTAGGGTAAGGGTTAAGGTTAGGCATTTAGTTGTGATGGTTAAGTTAGGGTAAGGGTTAAGGTTAGACATTTAGTTGTGATTGTTAAGGTTAGGGTAAGGGTTAAGGTTAGGCATTTAGTTGTGATGGTTAAGTTAGGGTAAGGAGCTAGGGAATGCATTATGTCAATGATGGGTCCCCACAATGATAGTGTCACAAACCTGTGTGTGTGTGTGTGTGTGTGTGTGTGTGTGTGTGTGTGTGTGTGTGTGTGTGTGTGTGTGTGTAGTCAGGAGTCGAGAGGAATCCTGACATTTAGAAACTCTGCCATCTCTCTGATTCAGCAGAAAAAGAAAGAGATGTAAACCTCCGCTCATCCCCCTCCTTCTGTTCCTCTCTCCATCATCTGCATTATTTCTCTCTCTCTCTCTCTCTCTCTCTCTCTCTCTCTCTCTCTCTCTCTCTCTCTTTGTACCTTTCTCCATCTGTACTGTCTCATTTATAATTTTTGTCACTAAATGTTGCTGTCAGTTCACTTTAAATGTAGGCATTGTTAGTGTTGACCGAGACCTTCAGCTAAAAAACGTTGTTTAAAAACCTTTTAGATTGTTTTCTCTGCTCCAGAACGCTGGTACTTAATCAAATAGCACTACACCTCTGCATATGATCCTGCGTTTTTTACATGATCTTGTGATATCACGAGAATCGAGCTGCTGAACAAGCAGCCCAAAAAAATCAAAACACAACACTGTTCATTTGACCTCTCTCCTTCAGCTGCTCCTGCAAAAGAGACATATGCTCATTTTCATCATCATTTTTGGGTTTCTACCGGTACATGTTTACATGCTTCAATATTCAAAAATCAGATTGTTTTCCCCATATTGTCTGTTTTGAATATACCGTAATCACCCTCTGTCTGAAACGCTCCATTTTAGCGCCTGTCTCTTTAAGCTCCACTTCTGAAAACGCCCAGTCTGCTCTGATTGGCTTGCGAGGAAAATATGGCGCACCTCTGCAAAGGTAGTTCTCAATCCTATAGTCTAATGAGCCTGTATGTGACGTAGGAAGGGGAGCCGAATCTGAATGTTTTGTTGGTTGAATCCAACATGGTAAGCGAACATCTGGAAAGCATACCTCTTATGGAGACTTTTTGATGCTACCAAGCCATCACCTCCCGTTAGCATCCCATTGACTCCCATTCACTTTGACGTCACTTTGACAGAGAATAACTTTAAATCTGAAGCGTTTAAAGACTCTATTTGTCCGTTGTTTATTTCTAAAGAAACACGACAATGTATAAAAGGCTCCATTACCTTGTAGCTCACGTTATGGCTCAGTAGCAGATGCTTTTATAAAAATTGGCTAACAATTGGGTCATAACCACAAGACTTATGCCGCGTTCTATCTACTTCGGAACTCGAAACCGCAACTGGGAATGACGTCTTACCCGAGTTGAATGCGTTCTATTTAAAAGTCTGATTTTCATTGTTCTCATTAGCTCTAGCCCGGTTAGCTATTGTTAGCAATACCAGTTGATAACAACGCATTACGCTGTTTTTTGTGCATGCAAACAGCGTAACAACACGTCCACAGGGAGAAGTTGGACATGCCTGTGTGAACGACTGATTTAGTGAGACACAAATAAGACAGAAGTGCTCCTAACTTCATGTTACTGCAGCTTTCACAACTGTTGTTACAAGGGGGCAGCCATGTTGGATTTTGAACTCGGGCTACTGCGAGGTTTTACGAGTTCCGAGCTCGTACATCCGAGGTCAGGGGGTGTGTTTCCGACTTTGACGAGGTAAATAGAACGCGGAATAACTGTCCCTCAGTAGAGGAATTACCGTATAGTACAGGAGAAGCTCACAGGCAGTTTGGACTTCCATTAGCTGTTTAGGTTTAATTACTAATGTTAACTAGCATGTTAGTGATCAGTAATTAGCCTGTGTCTATGTTATCTCCTTACATATACCTACACTCTCCGTCTCTGTAAGATTGGGAATGATTGAGATTTCTCTTGGCACAGCTACCAGAAGACTTCACACTTTCAGACAGGTTGCTCACGTCACATCTACATTGCATTACATGTCATTTAGCTGACGCTTTTATCCAAAGCCACTTACAATTGCTACATATGTCAGAGGTTGCACACCTCTGGAGTAACTAGGGATTAAGTGGCTTGCTCAGGGACACATTGGTTGATGTATGGCAGTGGGAATTGAACCCAGGTCTCCCACACCAAAGGCGTGGGTCATATCCACTGCGCCATCACCATCTACGTCTTCAAGCTCAGCCAGCACCGGAAAAGTGACTTCACTGGTCTCCGTGGAAGTCTAAACAGCGTCACTTTGTCCATTAATTGTACTGTCGATGGTTGAATCCCATGTTTTTCTTACTGAGACAGCCCACTACAAACTGACTGGGCTCTCTTATTTCACAGTTAGTGGGTTGGCAGGGGCTCCAGAACATTTTGAACACTTGTTTTGGTTTTCAGTATGGCAGAAGTGATTTACCCACATACCAAGAGAACAAAATATTGAGCTGCTAGTCCAGGTCAGACCTTGAATCATCCTCCGGCTGCTAGCAACTGTTGATTTTGCTCATTCCAGTGTGCAAAGGGCCTTGTAGTTTGGTCAGATCCCACCTCAAACAAACCACTCAAAAAAGTATATAGAGTAAAAACCCGCCTTTAATTGTTAGGACAGTTGTGGACAGGAAACGGGGTAGAGAGAGGTCGAAGACATGCAGCAAAGGGCTACAGGTTGGAATCGAACCCTGGGCCACTGCAGTAAGGACTGAGCCTTGGTACATGGGGGGCACACTCTACCAGGGGAGCTAACAGGGCGCCCCAGTCAGAGGCGTTTCAAGGAACAGGCTCTGCTCTTTGATGGAGCTCCAAAGGAATTGCAGCAACAAGAGAAGTAATCCCTCGCAATTAACATACGTGAACATTAGGGGCCCTATTTTAACGAGGTGTGTTTAGGGAAAACAGGGTCATTGTGCCGGGCGCCTGGTCCTAAAGGGTTGTCCTTAGTGTCTTCATTAATCAGAGGTGTGTTTTGGGCGTAACATGTAATCAACCAATCAAAGATCATCTCCCATTCCCTTTAAAAGCCAGGCGCGTTTGGACCTTGGAGCATTGCTATTATGATGGAATATTTGCACCGTAATATTATTTGTAATTGTGTGTGTGTGTGTGTGTGTGTGTGTTGTGTGTCCCTGTGTGTGTAACAAGCATAGTGTGCAAGAGCCTAGGAGCATTTTACTAATGCTCTGTTAAAATAACAATGAAATGCTGCGTTATTGACTTTAGACTTTTGTTGATTAATGGGGCGATCACTTCCCACTGCCTCAGAATGCACCTGAACACACCTCCCTGTAAGACCAGCACGCCCAGAATGCACCTGAACACACCTCCCTGTAAGACCAGCACGCCCAGTATGCACCTGAACACACCTCTCTGTAAGACCAGCACGCCCAGTATGCACCTGAACACACCTCCCTGTAAGACCAGTACGCCCAGAATGCACCTGAACACACCTCCTTGTAAGACCAGCACGCCCAGAATGCACCTGAACACACCTCCCTGTAAGACCAGCACGCCCAGAATGCACCTGAACACACCTCCCTGTAAGACCAGTACGCCCAGAATGCACCTGGCAACACACCTCCCTGTAAGACCAGCACGCCCAGCATGCACCTGAACACACCTCCCTGTAAGACCAGCACGCCCAGAATGCACCTGAACACACCTCCCTGTAAGACCAGCACGCCCAGAATGCACCTGAACACACCTCCTGTAAGACCAGCACGCACACCTAGAATGCACCGGAACACACTCGTAAGACCAGTACGCCCAGAATGCACCTGAACACACCTCCCTGTAAGACCAGCACGCCCAGAATGCACCTGAACACACCTCCCTGTAAGACCAGCATGCCCAGAATGCACCTGAACACACCTCCCTGTAAGACCAGCACGCCCAGAATGCACCTGAACACACCTCCCTGTAAGACCAGCACGCCCAGAATGCACCTGAACACACCTCCCTGTAAGACCAGCACGCCCAGAATGCACCTGAACACACCTCCCTGTAAGACCAGCACGCCCAGAATGCACCTGAACACACCTCCCTGTAAGACCAGCACGCCCAGCATGCACCTGAACACACCTCCCTGTAAGACCAGCACGCCCAGAATGCACCTGAACACACCTCCCTGTAAGACCAGCACGCCCAGAATGCACCTGAACACACCTCCCTGTAAGACCAGCACGCCCAGAATGCACCTGAACACACCTCCCTGTAAGACCAGCACGCCCAGAATGCACCTGAACACACCTCCCTGTAAGACCAGCACGCCCAGAATGCACCTGAACACACCTCCCTGTAAGACCAGCACGCCCAGAATGCACCTGAACACACCTCCCTGTAAGACCAGCAGGTCCATGGGCCACAGATGGGTGCAGGTGCATTTGCTATTTAAACGACGTGGGCGCAGGACGGGAAACTGACACCTGGGTCAGTCTTAAACTAGCAAAGACACTTGGGTCGGGCTAGTCAACGGTACCAAACGCTTGGCACACGAGGTGGAGATCAGGGTGGTGGACAAAGCTGCAGCATTTCAGCAGAGCAATGGTGAGAAATGTATCATGCTCTGATTATAATTCCTGTACCAGGAACAGGAAGTAGTTAAAACAATGCTCAAACAGTGCCTCAGAACACACCGAAGAGACGCAGACTTGAGCGTGTAATAGGTCTCCATAACAACAGGCGGCGCTAATCTGTGTTGTCGCCCAAAAAATGAAACCTGGCAGCTGATGTGACGACGGCACAGAACACACCGAGCCGACTCGAGTCACTGACCTCGCCGATTATCAGGTTGGTGTGTCAGCGCCATAAGAAGAAGAGGATAGGAGAGAAAAGATGAAAGGCAGAGAAGAAGAGGAGGAGAAAATGTGTAAGAGGAGTGCAGTAAAGGATAGCTTGTAGAGGTGTGTGTGTGTGTGTGTGTGTGTGTGTGTGTGTAATGACTAATAAAGCGAGGCTCGGGATGAATTATAGATGCAGCCGAGGTGAATTTTTCATGAAAATGTTACTAAGCCATTCAACGATTACTCAAACTAACTCATACACAACCTAAAAAAAGAGGGATGAAAGGATGTAAGGAGAGAGACGAGGAAGGAGAGGTAGGATGGGGGGAAAAGGAGGGACAGAGATGAGGTGAAGAGGGAGAGAAGAGGATGGATGGAGAGGAATGGAGTAGGTCGGAAAGAGAAGAAACTAACGGTGTAGAGAAGGAGGAGCATGCATGAAAGGACTCCCCTTTCAAGTCTAAGCTGTCCTCTATGAATAAAGGCCTACAAATGCCCAAAAAAATAACGCACACACACGCATACCTACACACACACACACACACACACACACACCTATAAACACACATGCATACATTCAATTAAATTTTATTTATAGTATCAAATCATAACAAGAGTTATCTCGAGACACTTAGACCACACTTTATAATTTACAATTCCAACTCTTGGTAGGAGGTGTCTGACGGGACAGACCCAGGCTCTCCAGAGCTAGGTTAGTATCAAGCATCTCTGGATCTCCTCACTCCCTAACTATAAGCTTTATCAAAGAGGAGAGTTTTCAGTTAATTCTTAAATGAGGCGACACTGTCTGCCCCCCAAACCCAGACTGGGAGCTGGTTCCACAGGAGAGGAGCCTGGTAGCTGAAGGCTCTGGCCCCCATTCTACTTTTAGAGACTCTAGGAACCACAAGTAAGTCTGCATTCTGGTAACACAGTGCTGTAGTGGGACAATAAGGTACTAAGAGCTCTTACATACACACCTACAGTACACACACACCTACAGTACACACACACACCTACACACACCTACAGACACACAAGCATAGCTACATATACACACACATACATACATACATACATACATACACACACACGCATACCTACATACACACACACACCTACACACACGCAAACACACCTACAAACACAGAGCCCGGTCTGTTTGCATGAAATGTAGAACCTTAAATAAGTGTGTGTGTGTGTGTGTGTGTGTGTGTGTGTGTGTGTGTGTGTGTGTGTGTGTGTGTGTGTGGGTCTAATTACACTCCACAGGCATTATGGGTTATTTGCATTAATAACATTTAACAACACTGTAGTGTTTATGGTAATTATTTGTTTAGCGCTGAATGTTGTGTTGTTTTTTAAATAACTAGCGAATTAAGCTGGAAACTTTGCTGTTCCACATGATTTAATCCACCCAAAAATAACATTTAAATGAATACATACATATACTCTAATGAGATAAAAAGGTCCAATAAATGTAACCCAACACAATAACATAATACATTCTGTCTGACCAAAGCCAGCTGTTTAAAATCCGATGTGCTCCCTCATGTCCTCAACTCCCTTTCTCAGCGTACGGTTCCAATGTTTGTGTGTTTATTTAGGATCCTCATTAGCTCCTGCATTAGTCTTTGCTTTTGGTAAAGTAAAGTTACCTCTTGTGGCATGTCTAGTCGCATAGTCGTGTATATCTTAACTGAAAGATAAGTTATTTTACAAAATAGATGGTTTCTTTGTAATAAGGATATTCCTAAAAAAACACATAATGAATAGAATAATCTATTTCTTACAAATAACCAACCTAAACATATGTGCATTGTAACAACATTTGCCCGATATCCACACCCAAGCGTGATACGCGCGGCTCTGTTTTGCATCAGAGGGAGGAGCCCTTACACTCTACGTTACGTTACACACTTTCACTGGCAATCACATCATAGCCACACCCCCTGCTTTATCGCCGAATGTAAAATCAACGAGACCATAATTCAAAAAATTATCATCATTCTGTGTAGCAGAAGACTTAAAACTAGCGATTGAGACCATAAACTCATTATGACAATGTTTACTGAGGTAATAAATCAAAGTCTTCGACTTCTACAGAAACAGACCTCCTTTTGCAACCGCACGTGTCGCCCCCTGCAGGAATTCAGATATAATGCAGGTTTAAGGCACTTCCGCATTTGCAGCACATTTGCAGACCACATATGTGACCATTTAGCTTAAGGCTACACTGCAAGAACTATACAAAGAAAAGAGATTGTCTGTCCTCTGATTATTACCCAGAACACACACATTTCAAGTGTGTTTCTATTAGAATAAAAAATAAACTTAAACGCAGCAAACATTTCACTTTTATGTAAATGTAAATGTTTTGCTTGCTGAGCAGCCTCTGCTGCTGGTCTAACACAGTTCTGAGTTTTCCTGCAACTGAACACAATTTAAATAACATACAAAATGAAGCCTACTTTGTACACTAAATCCAACATGATATCATGACTTTGCGTTAACACACACGCCACTTTCCTAAAGCCACGTGGTGTGTTATCGCGAGGCTACGGTAGGGTTTAGGAAAGAAAGTCCTGTGTTTGACCCATCCTCCCCCCCCAACCAACCCCCAAATGTGGATTTCTCCCTTTCATACTACTCTCTACGGCATAAATTCACACGCAATCGCAAGTTAATGTAAGTCAATGGAGGCCAAACAGTGTTGATAAACACGCCAAAAAGCGAGTATGCGTCTTGATAACACGCCAATAATGACATACAAATTGG
The DNA here is from genome assembly GCA_025617405.1 of Perca schrenkii. Lineage (NCBI taxonomy): Eukaryota > Metazoa > Chordata > Actinopteri > Perciformes > Percidae > Perca > Perca schrenkii. The sequence goes on along the minus strand of CM046790.1, from coordinate 553,377 downwards.
CGTGTCACACATACACCACTTCATGAGATCATTCTGACTGAACACACATGCTCAATAACGTTAACCAGAAAAATTTATCTGCTCACACGTCAAAGAACTAAGTGTGTTTTAAAAGGAATTCACGTTAACTCGTTATCGCGTTAATTTTGACAGCACTAGTTTAACTATTCTCCCTACAGAGCAAGGTTATAAAGCAGGGGTGTCAAACTCATTTTCCCAGAGGGCCACACTGGAAAGAGAGAATCCCACTGAGGGCCAGACATGTAGAGTTTATTGACGTGCTTTTGTTACTGCATGTCACTTTTTTTTTTTACATTTTGGTAGATTTTTTACTCATCTTTGTTGTTATTGTTCAGACTTTTTTGTGGATTTCTCAGAAATTTGTCACCTTTTTGTAAATTTGTTGCTTTTTCCGACATTTTTGTACGCTTTTTGTCACATTTCTGTTGACATGAAGCCCTACAAAAGTCACCAAAAGAGTTCCTTAGCCATCGTAGAATTTAGCAAATCAAGCAAAACAACCTGTTTCTCAGCCTGAATATTAAACTCTCTCTCTGCTTCTTCTGGGGGAGTTTCTGAGTCTCAGAGACTTTCCTGTGTTTTTGGTTTGGTGCACAACTAGTTGGGCCAAAATGTTGTGTGACCCCAAATTGATATACGGGCCAAAATTAAAATCTGCAAAGGGCCGGATTTGGCCCGCGGGCCTTGAGTTTGACACGTGTTGTAAATGATGATAATTATTAACCATCCTCATTGTTTGCAGTTAATTAATTTCAGTGGCTATCGGTGTGCTTCTCCATTTGGCTGCAATACTGATGCCCCTTATTCCATAAAGCATTGCCCTGTCGATACCCTCAGCTCAACTGCTGCCAAACGCTCAGGCTCCCATTTCCTTCATCTATCATGTGTCCATTCATCCCAAAACCTGCGCCTCATCATCCAGCCACCACCCACTGTCTCTGTGCTTGCTTGTGGTGTGTTACACGACCACATGCATTGCATCTGCAAAGCCCTTTTATATTGGCAGCCTCATCCATCAATCTGAAGTACTTTCAGATTGGGTTGTGTGTGATAATGTGTGAAAATGTGTGAAATGTTTAAGGGGTCCTTACTGGCACTTACATTTCAAAGGTGTCAGGGTTGCAACAGGACATTTGTATTGTTTTTGTGCTGAAACATTTAGAACACATGGAGATACATTCACGTTACAAGTCCATGTGCAGCACTGAGCTCAACGAGCGCCCCGGAGCTGATCTTTATACCAGAGCTAACCGGAGCTAACCGAAGCTAACTGGAGCTAACTGGAGCTAACTGGAGCTAACCGGAGCTAACTGGAGCTAACCGGAGCTAACCGCTAACCCTTGCTAACCGAGCCTTCATCCCGTTCCATTTACTGTATTTTTATGCGCTCGAGCCCGATAAAAACACAACATTTTATTAAGTTGGCTGCAAAAGTTATTATTATAACTATAATTCAGAGTTGTTTAAATCAGAGATCTTCAACAGGAGGGTTGGGACCCCCACGGGGTCCTCAGAGTTACTGCAGGGGGCCAAACAATTATTGTTGATTCTTTGAAAGATTTTTCAAAAATTGAAATGAATCCAACATATAGTTAGCAAATACAAATCAGCCTATTTGTGAAGTGTGTGTGTGTGTGTGTGTGTGTGTGTGTCCGTGTGTGTCCCCGTGTGTGTGTGTTCTTGTTTAATGCGTGTGTGTGTTCTGGTTTAGTGTGTCTTTGTGTGTGAGTGTTCTGGTTTAGTGTGTGTGTGTGTGTTATGGTTTAGTGTGTTTGTGTGTGTGTGTGTGTGCTGTTTAATGCGTGTGTGTGTGTTCTTGTTTAGAGTGTGTGTGTGTGTGTGTGTGTGTGTGTGTGTGTGTGTGTGTGTGTGTGTCAGGCACTTTTAGTTATTTTCTTCTGACTGTCAGAACTGATCCCAACTCAGAAATATAAAATAGCGTCAGAAAGCCAATTTACCAGTAAGAGCTCTTCTTGAGGACGGACTGTAATAATTAGTCGTGCTGCTGGGTCAGTTTAATTGATTGAATGATGTAAAATGGCAGGAAAGACGGAAAAAAGTCCCTTCAATTTGGCTGAATTAACCTTTCTCTGGGTTGTCAATACCCTCATTTATAGCGGATGGATGAATGAATGCAGGAAAGAGAGAATTGAAGGGAGGATAGTGATCTAATTAGGTCAGCTTTCAATGACCAGTATGCAGTAGAGTAGATGAGTAGATCAATTGAGGGAGGAGTGTAGAGAAGGTCTGACTGAAAGAAGGAAAAGGGAGTAGGAGGGATGGAAGGAAAGAAATGAAAGAAGGAAGAGAGGAAGGAACAGAGGAAAAATGTGTGTGTGTGTGTGTGTGTGTGTGTGTGTGTGTGTGTGTGTGTGTGTGTGTGTGTGTGTGTGTGTGTGTGTGTGTGTGTGTGTGTGTGTGTGTGACTTCAGATACAGTATTAGGGGACCACTAAGGTCTATATAAAAGAGACTTCAGATACAGTATTAGGGGACCACTAAGGTCTATATAAAAGAGACTTCAGATACAGTATTAGGGGACCACTAAGGTCTATATAAAAGAGACTTCAGATACAGTATTAGAGGGACCACTAAGGTCTATATAAAAGAGACTTCAGATACAGTATTAGGGGACCACTAAGGGAAAAAGTGGGAAAAAAGTGATTAAAATGTTGAAAAAAGTGACCAAACAATGGAAAAAAAACATTATGTAAAATACAGAACTTTGAAAAAAGTGACTGAAACATTGAGATAAGGACAACCAAAGTGTTTTTTAATGGTTGACAGGGAGACAAGACAAGGGTTAAAAGACTCAAAAAGAGTGTTTTTGATGTTTGATCAGCACACTGAGGCGTTGAGATTGGATTAAAAGCTTTCAGCCATTATCAGAAGGTCCGTTGCAGCAGCCCACATCCACTGACTCACACTAAGTATTTACTTTTACTTATTTATGGTTGCTTGCTTAACAATTACCCAAACTTAACATACTGTATGACGCATTTCACTGCAGACCTTGGCAGCCATCCAATAGAAACACAGGGATCACAGCCTTGATAGCTGTAGTTGAAGGATGCAGACTAGCAAGGCCCAGCTTTATTTTGTCTCTAAGGCCAGTGTGTAGCCGGCCTAAATCAGGAGAGGTCAATCATCAATGCGTATATGTTTACATGCACAATAATATTCCACTATTATTCAGAATATGGCAATATTCTGAATTTGATTCAGGTCATGTAAACCGCATATTCCAGTTGGATATTCCGATTAAGGCCTTTTTCCGAATGTAGCATTTTCCGATTAAAACATAAGATATTCCAGCTAAAGGCCCCAAAACCATCCTACAGGACTCATCACACCCTGGTCACACACTGTCCAAGAGATACGGGTCCATGAAAAATAGAACAGAATACAAAACAGCTTTTATCCAACAGCCATGAGTGCATTGAACAATGCTGCTAAAGTATAGTTCCCACCACTGATCTATGGCAACAGGGCTATGTGCAATTTTTTAAACCTGGATGCCTGTATGGGTGTGTCTCCTATGTGTTTTTAGCATTAATATGTATGCAGTAGTAGCATTCTGCAACTGCAGTTTACGGCCTCTTACCTGCTAGCGGCGTACGGTCAGCTCTGTGCCATGTTATGGTTGCTGTACACAAACCAACCAGCCGACAGTTTGCAGGGCTGCAGACCCGGTAGAGATGCATGCCCACAGCTACTTATAAACATTATCAAAGACTCCGATGTCAACAGGTTTTCGGACGTGCACAAACATCGCTATGCCGACCTTTTCAAGAAGCTGGTTGAAGGAATCAAAGAGGGAGTCTGTGTTCACACGGTCCACCACCGGTGGGACACTTTGGAAAAATCATATTTGCATATTCTCTTTCATTAGTCATGTAAACAGGTAAAGCTGTCTACACATGATAAGCGATCGGCTCTCTGCGCACCGCTAAATTGCGTTCATTTTTGCTGACAAAACTTCTGGACTCATGATTCGAACAATCGTCATTTAGTCAGCAGCCATTCATTTTTGGAACCATGTAAGATGTGGTTTTATATTCCTCGTGTTAATAAATTGCAAGTCATGCTGCATTACCCAGCAGTCCATGATCCTGTAAGTAAGTGCAAGAGATGATGGGATAAAAGACTAAGGTAAGGTAATTGAAAAGAAGAGGCAAAGTAACAGGGATAAACTGCCTCACTGACTCCGTTTACATGCACAGAATATTCCAGTTTTTGCCCTTATTACGAAAAAGACGATATTCTGACTAAGATGTTCACATGACTAATGAAAGAGAATATTTCACTAATATTCCCGTTTAGATGTAGCCGTGCAAAATATGATTGTTTAAAAAGTTTCAGCGATGGAGGACTTGTTGGAGCGTGTGAACACAGACTCCCCTTTTCATTCCTTCAACCAGCTTTTTGAAAAGGATGCCTCATGTCCAAAAAACCAGTTGATATCCAAGTCTTTGATAATGTTTAAAACAAGCTATGTTTCTCTTTGTTATCTTTTGGGCATGCATCTCTACCACAGCCCTGCTAACTGTCGGCTGGTTGGTTTGTGTACAATAACCACGGCAACGCACGGAGCTGACCGTACGCCGTAAAGAGGCAAGATGCCGTAAACTGCGGTTAAAACCCCGATAGAGACGCATATTCCCACCGTGCTGTATACATGTCCAAAGAATGCCTCTAAAACCCGAATAATACCAGCATATGCCACATATCTTCATCAGAAAATGCTATATTCGGGAAAAGGCCTTATTCGGAATATCCAACCAGAATATGACCTGAATCAAATTCAGAATATTGTTATATTCGGAATAATAGTTTAATATTGGTGTGCATGTAAACATATTCAATAAAGAAGTAAAAGATGCTCTGAATTACTACTGACCAGATTAAGTTAGTCTGATGTGTGTGTGTGTGTGTGTGTGTGTGTGTCATGTTAATCTATGACTGGTTACACAATATAAGTCACTGAGTTGTTACAGTAATATGATCCTTGCCTGTGCTGCATTTTGGCTGCTATGATTTTTACATTGAATTAGCAAGTGTTGAAAGAAAGAAAGAAAGGAAGGGAGGGAGGGGTAAGGGTACAGTGAACACAAAAGCAAAAGGAAGGAAGGACACAAGGAAAGGAAGAAGGAAAGTCGTCAAGAGAGAATTCCCTCACTTTAGGTGCAGTTTGTCGACCATTAGTGGAAATCTGATGCAAGCACTAGCCATTTGGCTGGTGGGCGAAAATTATATTTGCAAGAGCGTAAGTGTGTGTGTGTGTGTGTGTGTGTGTGTGTGTGTGTGTGTGTGTGTGTGTGTGTGTGTGTGTGTGTGTGTGACATGTGCATTTGCAGCTACCATGCCTCATGCATATCTGTGTGCCGCGCTGCTCGCCGAGGGGCTGAGTTATGGTTTAATCTGCTCCTGCTTCGTGCTGCATGAAAACAGCCTCACAAATCACAGACCACATCCAGACATCAGTTCACCTCCACACACACAGGGAGGATGGTTATTTAGGATCAGGCTTCATGTGACCATATAGTGTTAATGTGGTCTTTTACACGTGTGCGTGTGTAAAATAATGTGACACTTCAATCAGGCTCAGTCGATCAGCAGACCCTCGTTTGGCTCATTTTGAACCCAGAAGTCAGGACAAATGTGCTGAATGGGTGACGTGATGTTTTTAAATGTGAAATGTCCTGCTGGAGTAGTTTCTTTAAGTCATACCCGCAATTCTGTAATTATAATTTCCACAAGCTTCCCCTTGTGTGTCTGTATTAGGAAGTGACATTCATTTTTTGTGGCCATGTTCAGACCAACATTATCAGTTTATTTTTTAAAAGGCAGCGCTTTGCACCAAAAAAGATGAGCCTGGCTAATGTCATCTGACAAAGCCCTCTTTGGCCATTCAAAAACATCCAAGTCTGCATTCCTGATAGATCACTGTGCAACGTGAATGTTTTTTGCATCTGATAAACCTTCTAACTCATGGATCTATTGCTCAAATTGGTTGGGATATCTTAGGAACAACAGAGATTGACATATTCACTGTGTGTATCTTCGTACCGTACACTTTTAGTGACCTGTAGCGCCAACATCGCGTCAAAATGTCGCCACTCCATGATAAAGTCTGAAAAATGTATTGCTGAATGGAATAAAATTCAGTATGGATATTCAGGTTCTAAGTGGTTCTGGTGACTTCTGACCATCACATCAGGCTAAACTTTCCACATGTTCACAATAAATGGGTCATAATTCGGACAATTGGTATGATATCTTACGAAATTATGGCAACCGATGTGGCTGTGACAGTCATGCAATGACGCTTGTAGTTAAGTTTAGGCACCAAAACGACTAGTTACGTTTTCCCCTTAACTTATCTGGGACACGAACTCCGCTTGAAAGCCCTGTGGTTTTAATTACCCACCCATAAAATAACCCACCCCAAAGGGGGGTTATTTAATTTAGTTTTGCCCCAACCTGAAGTTTCCCATCCTGACACCATTTCAGGGCCATTTTTATGCCACATTGTTCATGTATATAGCTAGCTAGCCATGTAGGAAAGTTATGTCGCTGCAACCTCCCTACGTGGATTTTTGGGCTTTCATACTACTCTCTACCGTAGTTGCTCCTAATGCTACTTCATCTTCTCATTGACTTTACATTGGCATTGTTTTCCGTGTGGCTACCACGTAATGTGGTGTTAACAGTTCGTGATCATTTCACAGAATTCTGTGAGACCAGGCTGGTCCCTCCTACAGACCTCTGGTTGTGGTCTGTCTTCTTTACAAGTGGAGAAAGCAGCTGTCAACGTACAAACTAGTTAAATTGCTGAACAAATAAGAGATGCAGATGTTAATTCAGATGTCAGGAAACCAGGATATTATGAGGCTGAAAGAAAAGCAAATTCAACAGTGTGTTGACCTTCATGCTTTTACATACTTTGTAATGAGCATTGGGGCTTCTCAGGGCCGCACAATGTTAGTCTTGTTTACCCGGAGAAATTATAATGCTGAATGCCATTGGGCTTGCATGTGTAATATGTCAGTTTGGGTATGTTACTGTGAATCACGTTCAAAGCATCAGAGAACATGTAAAACAAAAGACTTCAGCTGCTGAAGCCAAGAAGATCCAGTGTTTCTGTGTGTTTAAAGCCTAACCCCAAAAGAGATGCACAAATGTGCAAAATGGGTTTTGACTCTGGGTTCAAAAATAGCACCATCCACCAGCCAAATGCTGATAAAATATGCAAGTTGCTGGTAGATTAGATATGCTTAACTCATCAGCCAAAAGAAACAATGGCAATCTATTGAGTGGCTGGTAAAATGTAAACATTCACTAGCCATTTGGCTGGTGGGTGGGAATTATATTTGCAAGAGCGTAATACAACATTTTATGCCTGTGTAATTTGGTGCGTTTGCAATTTCTTCAAAATAAGCTCATGTATTAAGCTGAGCCCTGTGTGTGTGTCTGTGTGTGTGTCTGTGTGTGTGTGTGTGTGTGTCATGCTTTTGTGTGCAAGTCTTTTCCACTTAAAGCAAATAAGCTCATGTTTTAAGCTGAGCCCTTTGTGTGTGTGTGTGTGTGTGTGTGTGTTTATTTTGATGGTTAAATGAATCACACTCCATTCATGTAAAACCATTGGCTGTAGAAAATATGTGCAAATCTGTATTTTTAGGGTTTATCGCAAAAACAGAAACAGGTGATTGCAGTGCAGAACCACTTATGGAACACACAGTATGTCAACACACTCCAATCCTTTCTTTCATCCTATTGTGCTCTGAGCATCGACTGCATTATGTGTGTTTTCATCTGGCTCAGACCTCTTCTACAGCAGCCACTGCAACCTGTTCTTTTAAATAATAATTAAACTGTCACTGTGCACAACCTGCCTGGTTGTCATGTAACACAAAGGTCCTGTCAGTCAATGCCAATGTCGCCAGGCTATTCCTCACACTTTCTAGCTGAATGGAGGACACAATATTTATTTTCTACCTTGTTCCTCTCTGTCAAGTCAACTACAACAGCCCAGTCTCACGGCAGTTTGTGAAATGGTCACGTTATTGAATCTATTGATTTGTGTACTGAACACGTTTTAATGTCGTTATTTTTTGTGGTGGTGAGCACGGATTTTAAAGTAATGTATTTCAATGGGAAGCATATTTTGTGATCACAGAACAATTACGGTAGCAAATAGTATTGATAAGGCAAAAATCTGCGTAGGGAGGTTGGTTCAGGGGGTGGATCGGTCAAACAACAACAGGACTTTCACTTTTCCTAACCACAACCTGTCCAGACGTGTGCCGTTTTATTTCCCCGTTGTTGCGTGCCACAGAGCCATAGGCGCCGATACCGTGGGTGCTCGGAAAATACTGAGCAGCCATGTGTGCCAGACTGCCAGTTGGCTCCATTCATTTCAAATTAAACATTGCAGTTGGTGCTAAGTGGAGCGTCTGTCATAGTGTAATTGGTTATGTCGCTTTCAGTCCCCTGCTCCATATCCTATCCACCAATCACAGCAAAACGCCTCTTTAGTGACCCCCTTCCATCCCCCACAGTGTGTGCATGTGCGTTAGGTAATCAGAGTCAGAATTAAATGCATCAACATCCACCACAAGCGCAGAGAGATTCTTAATTTCCCACGAAGCTGATCTAGTTACCCCAGAATAGGTGACTGCACGCTGGATACAGAGCACTGTGAGTGGCCGGTCGTGGTGCTCCGTTAGGTCAGCAGTAGTTGGTGGTCTAGTTACCCCAGAATAGGTGACTGTGCGCTGGATACAGAGCACCGCGAGCAGCCTACTTTACGGCTTCATTATCGAGTTAATAGTGCGTTTGTGTTGGCCGCTGTCCATTTCCTATGAAGCCCCAAAATACAAACATTTTTTGACTACTCTTTTACTTTTTAAAGGGCACGCGCCCCCATGACCATCCACGGAGGAAAACATCAATCGGCGCCTATGCACAGAGCAGCCCAGTGTCATGGCAGTTTGGGAAATGGTCATGTTCAAAAATCATGACCTGTACACGAATCAATAAATCTAAATAACGTGACATTTCATGAACTGGCGTGAGACTCCTGCCAGGCTATTCCTCACTCTTTCTAGCTGAATGGAGGACAGTATATTTATTTTCTACCTTGTTCCTCTCTGTCAAGTCAGCTACAACCCACCATGTACGTTCAGGATTCTGAAACTGAGCGGGAAATGTCTTCAGGGTGTATCTCCTGCACCGACAAACGCAGATTGTATTTAATTCAAAAGCTTTTACTGGCAGCCTTTTACTTGATATGAATCCTAAATCCTTGTTGTGACATTTCAATTTAAAATACATGAAACATAGTTCAGGCTGTCAGCCAGGGTGGCACACAGCAACAGTATTTACACTAAAGGAGATGCTCTTTGATTAAAACAACACTGTGGCATTCTGGGAAGAGACGATGCTGTCAAAATTAACAATAAAGAAAAATCCGGACAGATCACTCTCCTTTTTACTGTGTGAATTGCTCATATTACATCAACACAAACCCTTCATTATAGAGACACACAAGACCTAAATGCCCCAGAGTTTGTATTCATTTTCTCTTCTGTTAATGAATGAATGATCCCACACATTTATATATTAGTTTTACTGTTTATGGTTCTGTTTGTTCAAATTATGAGTTTGAAGTCGTAAGAATTCGGACATCTTTCCTCACAATTCTTACATTAAAAAACAAAAACGACAAATAACTCAAAATTCTGACTTTAGACTCAGAACTCAAATACATTTCTGTGGCCCTAAGCCTCTTCCTTACATATTACTCTCACTGCCAACACATTTTTAATACTTACCCTACATTAAAAAAGTAGTAATATGAAAAGGACAATGATTGATTGAATTGTTTTGGGCTTTTCTGCCTTTAATGGACAGGACAGCTGGGTGAGAAAGGGGAGAGAGAGGGGAAAACTCAGAATAACTCAGAATTTATCTTCATATTACAATACATTTTTCACATGTGGCCCTAACCCTCTTCCATACATATTTCTCTCACTGCCAAGACATTTTTAATACTTTCCTACTCACCCTACTTATGGAAAGCCCGTGAAAATGACAATGATTGATTACATTTTTTGGGCTTTTCAGCCTTTAATGGACAGGACAGCTAGGTGAGAAAGGGGAGAGAGAGAGGGGGGGGGGAGACTTGCAAGACATGTCACAGGTCAGACTCAAACCCTGCACCTCTGCATCAAGGCATAAGCCTCGAAAGAATATGGGCGCCTGCTCTACCCAGTGAGCCAACCCGGCCACATGATTGATTGAATTTTGACATGACACAACAGTTATTAAGAAAGCAGAGAAATGGAGTCACATGATCTTTTAATTTAAATTCATGTGAAACCCACATTATTTCCAGATTCCACACTCGGCTCTGATCCATAATAACGAGGGCCTGTGGTCTCTTCACACAGTTTCCACACTTCACAACTCTCCAGGATCCCTCTGCTAGCCCTCACCCCCACAGCACTCCATAAAGGGATTAAATACATGAGTGCTTTGCTGTGCTGAAAGGTCCCCCCAAGGCACTACTGCTCAGTTTGTTGGTTTTCTGATATATGAAGTGGGGACGCTGGCTGGAGGTGTACCGTCCTTTCCACAAAATACACTGATGACCCGCTCCATAACACCGCTGTGTGATCCCTTATTGATTTCACCAGTAAATATCCACTACCGGTATCTGATTGAGGTGAAAGGGAGCAGGCAGGTTGAAGCAGGATATTGCGCTGTATATCGTACAGTATTTTGTCAGCAGAAGATTTTTAGGCCAACTAACCGAAATAGATATTCAAATTTTTGTGGCAATTATGAAGTCAT
>CM046790.1:532500-537500 GCA_025617405.1 Perca schrenkii | reverse complement strand
AGGTGGTGCGTTTGGAGCCTCCATGGCTGCAGCAATCCTCTCCAGACTTGAGGAGATGCGCCCAAGAGGAGCAGCAACATCGGCACCCGGCCAAGACGGCATTTATTACTTTGCTCTGTTTGGTTTATTTCACATTACGCCCAAACCACACCTAGCTACTTCAGACCAACCCATTTTAGATTTGCGTCGGGCGCAAGAGTCATTTATCCCGCCGGTATAATAGCAACAGCCCCCGAGATCCGCCCACAAAGATACTTGCGTTTTGCGTTTCATACTTGCGTTTCAGATCGTTAAAATAGGGCCCTAAGTGTTAGTACGCTCAGTGAAACTGAGTCCAGCGCGAGAGAGACCCGACTCAGATGAGGAGAGGTTAGTGAGGCCAGCGTCTCCACGGCAGGTGACAGTGCGCACGGATCCGCTGCGCCACGCATGGATGAAATAATGAAATAGTAGCCTCAATAGGACTACAGTAACACAAATATGTGCAGAATTAAGACCCAGTGTTTGGTGGACCGGGGTACACCTTGTTCACTTAATAGCCTACAAATCATCCACGGGATCAATTATGCATCACATGAGTTTGCCCACCCGACACAGCGTTTGTTCCTGGGGAGATGGATCAGTGCGTCCTGCCTCCTGTGCGCCATGGATGTCTGAGCCTCAGCAACTACTAACTATAAATATATAATTTACGATATATGCTAAATAACATCTCTTTCACATTAGCGTGTGAGTGACTGACCTGCCTGGGTGCGTTTTGAGATGCCTGATGAAGTCCTACGTTACACCTTGCACGTAGCTGTTGGCTTACTGCCACTGTTTACAAAGCTATTGAAAACAAAACTAATGACAAAAGCAAGATCACTTCTTCGGACTTGCAAGTGCTGTGAAATCGATCGTATGCGGTTTGCTCACGTAGCCCAGTGGTGTGGTGGTGAAGTGCAGTCATGCTGCGTTCATGAGCGTAGGGTAGGCTCAGGTCTACGTCAGAGTAGCCTATTTTAATTTGACATCTTTAATGGGAAGAGATCGCACAGGGATGGATAATGAGCGTTGATTAAGATTAAATTACAATGCCACATATGACAGACACCTTCAGATATGAGAGACCCCCTCAGATTTTTGACTTTGGTGCTTTCATGGGAGCCAGTCCTCACTCTATGGGAGCTCGGCTCCCTCTGGCTCCCACGTAATTCGGACACTGTGTTTATGTAGGTGGAGCGTTCAACGCAGTAGGCTGTGAGAAAGTGGACATGGAACTGGTGAGGGAAGGTGTTTACGTAGGTGGAGCGTTCAATGCAGTCAGCTGTGAGAAAGTGGACATGGAACTGGTGAGGGAAGGTGTTTACGTAGGTGGAGCGTTCAATGCAGTCAGCTGTGAGAAAGTGGACATGGAACTGGTGAGGGAAGGTGTTTACGTAGGTGGAGAGTTCAATGCAGTCAGCTGTGAGAAAGTGGACATGGAACTGGTGAGGGAAGGTGTTTACGTAGGTGGAGCGTTCAATGCAGTCAGCTGTGAGAAAGTGGACATGGAACTGGTGAGGGAAGGTGTTTACGTAGGTGGAGCGTTCAATGCAGTAGGCTGTGAGAAAGTGGACATGGATCTGGTGAGGGAAGGTGTTTACGTAGGTGGAGCGTTCAACGCATAAGGCTGTGAGAAAGTGGACATGGAACTGGTGAGCAGAAAAGGCGCCGCCCGGCAGCACCCCCAGCCAAAAGAAGGTGACCCAAGCCGAGCCACATGCCCATCCCACAGTGCCGATCTGATCCACAGACTTGGAGAGTATTTGGCACTTGTAAGGCTGGGTACCGAATTCAATACTTTTTAGGCACCGACCGAATTGCCTCCTTAGTATCGAGTATCAAAAAATGCCTCGTCATTCAATACCAAATTTCAATACCTAAGGAGTAAATATCATCAGCGTCAGTGAGCCAATAAGCATGCAGCATGCTTCCATCAAGATCTCATAATGTTTGTCATTGGCTGTCTAACATTAAATGTCGTAGATGTCAGGATCCGGCTGAGACTGACTGCCTTTGTGACACTCTTGTGGCCTTTTTGTGTATTTTGTTGTTATTTGTGCTTTTTGCTGTGTTCCATGTGTTCTGTTGTTACCTGTATGTCATCTGTCTTTGTCTCCACCCTTCCCCTTATATGGTCTACACTTCCTCTCTTGTTAGTTTCCCTCCAGTTCTGTTCTCACCTGTTCCCAATTGTCTCGTTAGTTTCCCTCCGTTTCTACTCTCACCTGTTGCTCGTTACTGTCTTGTCCAATCCCCTGTCTTTCTGTTTATTGGTCTGAGTATTTCTACACCCCTGTGTTCCTTTGTCTCTTGTTGGTTCGTCTCTCTCTGTTTGTCCTGTGAGAGTCCTGTTTGTTTGTAGTTGTGAGTTTGTAGTTGTTTAGTCAAAATAAAGTGTGTATGTTCTGCACTTCTGCCTGGAAGAGTCATGCATTTTGGTCCACCTGCTGAAACCCGTGACAATAGAGGCAGGAAGGAAAAACTCTACGTAGGAGCTGAAAAATAAATAAAGGATTTGTGCCTTAGTGTTGTAATTTCTTTTTTGTTAAAATGGATTTTATAAAATTGGAATCGATAAAAGTATTGTTCAGGAACCGGTATCAAAGTCATGGTATTGGCATTGGTACGGGTATCAAAATTTTTCTTAACGATACCCAGCCCTAGGCACTTGAGATGTTTCTGGGGGCTTGAACAACACCTTCCTAATACATTTGATTTTTTTCTTTCATTTGTCACCCATCTGAATCACTACATGAACTCCAGAATTGTATTAGCTAAATTAAAGCTTTAAACATGCTCAAGTACCCCTGGTGTTTTACACAGTGACTGCACACCAAACACAATAACCCTACGGGAGACAAAACGTCTCTATAAAAGAAAGTATTAAGTGCGGCCAGATGATTTCTCTGTTTTATAACTCAGTGATTCAGAGGGCCAGGCTGTACTGCAGCACAGCCTGGATCAGCAGCCTATCGGCTAAACTTGAAAATGAATTATACAATCAACTCAAAGTTTGAGCTAAGATCATTGGTCCACTTGTTGCACACTCCTTTTCAAACAATCCACCCGAAGAGCATGCCCAGCATCTCTTCTGACTCCATGCATGTTTTAAATTATTAATACCAACTTTTGCCTTCTAACAGGTGATTTAGAGTCCCTTTGTTTAGGTAGAGCAGGCTTAAGAACTCTTTTAAGCCCCAGACACACCCAGACACACCAACCAGACACACCAACCAGATGGCAGTCAGTCTGATCAGTCTCCCCGAGGTCCAAACAATATCTCAGAACACACCGAAGACACGCCGACTTGAGCGTGTAATACGTCTCCATAACAGCAGGTGGCGCTAATCTGTGTTGTCGCCCCCTAAAATGAAAACCGGCAACTGATTGGACGAACGCTTTACGTGGGTTTGGCTGCTCCCCGACCATAATGGCGTGAATCCGATCTCATATTGGACTAAAATAGTTCACCAAAACTTGTTTCTGAAAACATTTGAAGAGAGAAATAGGGTGTGTGTGTGTGTGTGTGTGTCTGTGTGTGTGTCTGTGTGTGTGTGTGTGTGTGTGTGTGTGCTGTTGCTGAATCTGTCTTCATTTCAGATCAACAAAGGTCAGTTTAAGAGATTTTCATCAGATTTTGAGAGACTGTAGTCACGCTCATCCCACTCGCCATTTCCTGGTGAGTCCCGACTGCCCCCCCCTCCGACTGAACATGTCAGGTTGGCCAAAATGAACGCCAACAGCCCCCCAGACTGACGACAGCACGGGACACACCAAACAGACTCGAGTCACCGACCTCGCCAGACTGTCCATCGGCCGATTATCGGCTTGGTGTGTCTCGGGCTTTAGGCACACTCAGGAGCAGCTGATCATGTGACCTGAGAGAGTGAGTGGGTAAATAAGGGCGTAGAAGCTCTGAGAGATGGGGCGCGGCAAGACCATTCAGGGCTTTAAAAGCAAATAAAAGATTTTTAAAATGGATCCTAAATTGAATAGGCAGCCAGTGGAGTGAGGCTCCAGATATGCCTTCATCTTTGTACTATACTGAATGTGTAATTGTTGTCTAGCTCTGTGTGTATTTTACTTTTCATTCCACGCGTGACTAATCAGATGAACTTCAGCATGACTTTCAGCATATGTTTTGGGGTTAAAATTGTTTCCTTTTAACAAGAGGTCTCTTAACGAGCTTCCTTAACGAGCTGTTGTTGCCGTGGCGTTGTCAGCATTGGGTGTGTTGGCTCTGCAGGCTGTCACTGTCACGCTGCTGCTGACAGCTCGTCTGCCTGGGTGCTGCTCAGACGTCAGCCGAGGGGAGCCTAGCTCGGAGCGGGAAGAATTTCCTGCTGTCGCATCAAATTAAACTGCAGATAGGTCGATGTCAGCTGAGGAGACATTTAGAAAGGCACTGTTTGGATCTGTTACATTAGTGTTACACTGATTTTTAATCCAATTGTAGGATTTCAAACCCCTTTTGTGTTTTGAATTCTGCTTAATGGTAGTGGTGTCAACAATGATCGATTCGGCAATGCATCGCAATGCGGGGCATGCACGATTCAGCATCGATGCGGCAAATGTGAAATGGTCACTTTATTTAATCTCTGGGTTCGTGTACACGGGCACATTTCTCTCTTTTTCTTTTCGAAGGTGGCCAGCACGAAAATGTAAACTAATGTATTTAAATGGGAAGCATATGTCGTGATAACAGCTAGGGGTGGTACGGTTCACAAAACCCACGGTTCGGTTCGTATCACGGTTTTAGGGTCACGGTTTTCGGTTCAGTACGGTTCTAATTTTTTCTTTATCACTCCAGAATATACTTCAGCATATAGCTAAAATTAGCATATTGAATGCATGTTGCACAAAACGTGCACACAGTGGCAGTTCTATATTGTTTTATTTCATCATAGGTAACATGAAATCCAAAATGTTCCCACACACCAGACTATAAACGACGCTGGCGCATCCTCCAGCTCTGG
>CM046790.1:497500-527500 GCA_025617405.1 Perca schrenkii | reverse complement strand
TTGGGTTAATAGAAAATGATGACTATAGTCACTATCAAAACAAGATAAAAGCTTTTGTTGATTTTTGTGACACTCATTTCCTAGAACTCAACATTAAGAAAACTAAAGAATAAGTAATTGATTACAGGAGAAATAAGACGACAACTGAGGCAACTGGAACTCAAAGGATCAGTAATAGTATTTGGGCATTGTTTTTAATGATAGGCTAACATGGTCAGATCATGTTGACTTACTAATGAAAAAAGTAAGTCCACGGGTATACTGTATGAGGAAGTTGCAGTCCTTTTAAGGTGAATACAGATGTGGTGAGAATGTTTTTTATGTCAGTGATATGTAGTGTTTGGAGCTACTGTGTGGTGGGTTGGGGGGGGAATGCTGGGATAACCGAGAAGGCCAGGATAGAGTGACTAAAAGGGCTGGAAAAATGGTAGAAGAGTTAAATACAGGGGATCAAGTATATGATGACCGTCTGGCAAAAATGACACAGAAAATAACGAGGGACCCGGGTCACTAGGGATGCACTGAAATGAAAATTCTTGGCCGAAACCGAAAACCGAAAAAGATGTTTGTGTTATTTTGTCACTTATTGGGAGGAGTAGGATTACTGGAACCAGTCACCTGCATGTTCTGTGATGGTCTGCTGCTGGAGCCATCAGACGGCCTTACAGCACACACTGAGATGAGAAGGGTATGTCTGGACTAGTCTAACTCTGGGGGTTACGGTGAATAAGATAAAGTCCCAATAAGAGATGAGAAGGGTATGTATGGACTAGTCTAACTCTGGAGGTTACAGTGAATAAGATAAAGTCCCAATAAGAGATGAGAAGGGTATGTATGGACTAGTCTAACTCTGGGGGTTACAGTGAATAAGATAAAGTCCCAATAAGAGATGAGAAGGGTATGTATGGACTAGTCTAACTCTGGGGGTTACAGTGAATAAGATAAAGTCCCAATAAGAGATGAGAAGGGTATGTATGGACTAGTCTAACTCTGGGGGTTACGGTGAATAAGATAAAGTCCCAATAAGTCGGCGTGTTCCTTTAAAGAACCGGTATCAAAGTCACGGTATTGGTATGGGTGATGGTATTGAAAAATGTTGGAAGGATACCCAGCATCTAGCCGTTTGTAATTCTTGCAAAGTGGTGGCAGCACGCTACGCCACGGCGAGGACGCAGCTCCAGCCCTGGCTCTGGCTTCAGAATCCCTCACTTGAAACATGGTTGTTGTGTGTCCCGGTCTCTCTGTGCAGTAAACAGCTCAGCCACTTAATATTTGATGTGGTGTTTTGTGTCTCTGCAGCCTTCGCTTGCATAGACACTTAGTTAGGTTGAGGTTAGGGAGCTGGGGAGACAGCATGCTTTATTAAAATTGATGTCACACATTCAACTTTGAAAAGGCCCCCCAGAAGCCAGCCATCCATGGCTGCTGACTAGCACTGTGTTCTGTCCTTTGATTACCTTTTGTATGCTTGAAAAAACAAGCTGGTAAGGAGCCCAAACTGTTGGCATTTCCCCCAAAATATCGTACCATATCAGAGGTGACAGCAAACTGATCCTTCTTGATGTTGACAAACCCACGCACCTCATTCAGGTACCAGCAAGCGCCCGGGGCTAGCCCAGACCTCCAGCAGCTGGTCCCCGGAGCATGCCGTGTCACATCCTGCTAAACTTCAAAAAGAAGCGTTCAGTCAAAAGACGAGCGTGCTTCCAAAAAGGTTACTGTGACACAGGAAACTGTCTTTTTTTAGCTCGTCTCCTGCTAAACACTGTAGAGCACATGTGTCAAACTCGAGGCCCGGGGGCCAAATCTGGCCCCTCGCAAGGTTTTGATCCGGCCCACATTTCAATTTAGATTCACAATAAATTCAGACCCACCTACTTTTTGTCGCTAAACCAAAGTAATTGGTGCTTTTTTTGACATTTTTGATGCCTTTTCCAGCAGTTTATGCACTTTTGTTCAGTGCTTTAGGCACTTTAACGTTTTTGACACTTTTGCAGACAATTTTGACACTTTCTTTTTGGCCTTTTTCCAACTTTTTCAGCCCTTTATTTCAAGGTATTTGTAGCTGGCTGAGGAACTTTTGGGGGGCTTTATGAGGCCCAAAATGTAAGTGAGAAGACTATAGTACATGAGACATGCAAAAATACAAGTCAAAATTTGACTTTTTCTCTTAAATAAAAGCATGTCTATAAAACGTGTCCGGCCCTTGAGGTGATCCTCATTTCCAGTGTGGCCCTCTGGGAAACTGAGTTTGACACCCCTGCTGTAGAGAAATGTCAGCTCAGTTAGCATTCGGCCTGTTAGATAGCCAACTAGCCTGCAGGCTCATTTAGCTCATTGCTATTATGCTGGGAGACTCAAACTCAAATGTTACTCAAGCTATAGTGTTCTGACAAGCCAGTGGTGGCAGTAGCTCAGTCAGTAGGGAGTTGGGTTGCTGGTTCAAGTCCCCATACGGTGGACTGGTAGCTGGAGAGGTGCCAGTTCACCTCCTGGGCACTGGCTCTTGAGCAAGGCACCGAACACCCAACTGCTCGGGGCGCCTTTGCATGTGCACTCTGACATCTCTCCATTAATGCATGTATAGGTACTGAGCATGGGTGTGTGTATACACACACACACACACACACACACACACAGAGACACAGACACACACACACACACACACAGACACACACACACACACACAGACACACACACACACACACACACACAGACACACACACACACAGACAGAGACAGACACACACAGACAGAGACACACACACAGACACACACACACACACACACACACACACACACACACATCTCTCCATTAATGCATGTATAGGTACTGAGCATGGGTGTGTGTACACACCATAGACTGTAAATATTAGTGGACAGTCCATCCGGTTTCGCAAAGTGCTGCAAATGCGGAAGTGCCTTAAACCTGCATTCTATCTGAATTCCAGCAGGGGGCAACACGTGCGGTTGCAAAAGGAGGTCTGTTTCTGTAGAAGTCTATGAGAAAGTGACCCACTTCTCACTTGATTTATTACCTCAGTAAACCTCTTCATAACGAGTTTATGGCCTCAATCGCTAGTTTTAAGTCTTCTGCAACACAGAATGATGTTCATTTTTTTAATTATGGTCTCGTTGATTTTAAAATCAGCGTTAAAGCAGGGGGTGTTTTAGGGCGTGGCTATGATGTGATTGACAGTTCGCGGCCTGTCAATCATGACAAGAGGTTTAGCAAAGCTTATCCAAGGCACGTCAACTTCATTTTGGAGTTTGACCAGCTTTCTTCGTAGTGACTGTGACACTTTGGTCGCCTAATAATGTCTTGTTCAGCGTTCGGTTGGAGGACAAGACACTCAAAGGAGTCGGCAGTTCAGTTTTTCTGGTAAGTAACGTTACATTTTTTTAAATACTGTTTTTCGTTAGCGAACGTTAGCATCCCAATTAATATCAGTTTGCTAGCTAGATTGCACCTTGCTAACCAAGCTAGCGGGCTAACATTATGCAGACCGTATAAACGGATTCAAATATATATTTAACGTTACAGTCATATACAGTAGGTATGCACAACGGTCTCGCCGGTGATCTATTTTTAACCATATCTGGTGTTATTGCTAATCGATGCGCATGCCTCCCTAACCCGCAAGCTAACACTACCATTACATGTAATGGTAGCTAATGTTAGCTTAAAATCAAAGCCTGATATACTTAATGCTATGGTGCAAAGTCATATTAAACGGGATTAGAATAATTTTGGGACTGCGTGTGATTTAGAAATTACCCCCTCAAATCTGAGTTTCGTGTGGCGCATTCGCACAGGACAAGCAGAGACTGCTTTTACTTGAATATACTGAAATATCAGCCCAGTCTCACGGCAGTTCGTGTAAATGTATCATTTCCCCAATTGCGAGTGGCGGCCCGTGCCGTTGTTTTGGCCGGCGTGTAGCGCCTCATTTCCCCGATCGCGAGTGGCGGCCCGTGCCGTTGTTTTGGCCGGCGTGTGGCGCCTCATTTCCCCAAACAACACAGGACTTTTACCGGGCGAGGCCGCCTCCCGGCGTCCTTTCCCCGAGAAAACAAGAAAAACGTCTCCGTGAACACGTTCAATAGATTAAGAATAACGTGTACATTTACACGTAAAAAACGAGAAAAACGTCTCCGTGAACACGTTCAATAGATTAAGAATAACGTGTACATTTACACGAACTGCCGTGAGACTGGGTTGGAAATATATGTTCCTGCCCGAGAGTTGGGCAACGTTACCCGGAGGTGCCCGAAGGACAGGCACATAATATCATCCCCGCCGCGGCGGCACCCACACAGCATCACCGTCACCCACACAGCATCACCGTCACCCTCGGACAAAGCCGCCGCGGGGGAACGCGTAGACTCGGAGACGGAGGTCTCCGGGCGGGGCAGTGGGCCAGAATATGCGTTGATGCTGTTACACTGATGTCTTTGTTCCACTTACTGTAGTTGTGTCTGCTAATCTATTTGAAGACCTTCTGTCAGCACATTAGTCTGTTTTAAGATGAGTCACATACATGTTACAATCTATATTTACAAGTGCTGTTTATTACCAAAATGTACATATCATTAAAAAAGTGTTGCGTACAATACACATTGTCTAAGATAAATTTGACATGTAGCAGTATGTTTACTTAATACTGCATGTCCTCAACTGAAGCATAGATTCATGTACAAGCGCATATATTAATATAATTCATTGTGATCTACCATGCCTTAACTACATGTTTGTCTATTACAAACATTTGCCTGTCCTTATCCTTTCTCTTGTGCCTCAGCTGCCATTGGAACCTGACTCCTGCTACCGCTTCACTCCTGCCATCCACCGGAGCAGACAGCCACCACCACTGGACCCCCCACCACTAGCCGGCCTACTGTCTTCCTCTGACGGACCCGCTCCTTCCCAGAAACCACCGACCCGTTCTCCATCCTGGAAACTTTGACGTGCTTTTCCCCCTCAGAAACCTGGACTCGATACTTTAAATTAAACCTGTTAATTCACACTCCTGGCTCTGCGTTCTGTTCACAATTCAAACTTAAAAGTTAGCACTTTAGAAATATGTATAAGGCATATAATTGAGATATTTTATGTTAGAATTAGATATTGACATTGCATGTCCTTGTATGTTTTTAGTTTTCATACTTAAATATCAGTGCAGTAAATTGTTGAATAAGTTGTTTTTTTCTTTGCAATTTGTGATCATACTTTTGTTATAATGAATTTACAATAACCCTACATAGATTAAACAGCACCTAGTGCATTTTCAATTACCTACTAAACACTTGACTACGTATTTAAAATATATTCAAATATATAAATTAATCTAAAAGGATTTTGGTGAAGTGTTTTCATGGTGATTAAAATTGACAAGTACATAAAGACACACAAAAGCACAAACTACATTTTGCTGATCCTTTGTCAACATTCAAGTAAGTATGGTAACATTTAAGAAATCATTTATGTTGATTAAAGCCCAAATAGACACTTTTAATCAATTATAAATTCTATCAAATTACCAATGTGTTGTATGACTACAATACTGTATGTTCCTATAGTTACTTCAGAAAAACAACAAAGCTTTAGAAAGACCTTTATTTCACATGGAAATGGGCATTAACTTCAAAAACTACATAAACCACAAACACTGGCAATATTTTTAACATTATGTTTAAAGTGATTAATTAAATAATGTAGTTCACCTTTTACAATCCAGTGTAAATTCCACACATAAATCACTGCTGTGGGTCAAGGTAAAAGCAAACTTCACTGTCACAAGTGAATTCTGCATAATAAAAAGAGGTAGTTGAATCACTAGTGCCACATTGTTAATTACAGTAGAAATGTTTGACATTACAAACCACAATATAAAAATATAGCTTAACATATAAAGCTTAAAGCACTTGTGCAACACTGTTCAGTCAAGTCCAAATGCCTGGGTAAAGAAATAAAAGCTGCCTTTACAAATTACAGTGAGCATAGTGTGACAGTCTGTTGGTTGTCTGTAATGCACAGTGGAAAAAGAAAAGTAACTATTACTTAATTCTGAGGAATTGGGTTGGGTGCACAGCACATGGCATCATGGCTCTCCACACTCCTATTTCTGAAAGAAAGAAAAAGAGTCATCAATTTCCATTTGAGCCCCTCATAGTTAAATATATATGCACACTAGCATGTAACTGTACTTCATTAATTATCTAGGAGAATACAGATGAATTAACAACAGTGTATTGTTCTTTAGTGTAACTTTAAGACTGTTAAATTATATTATTTCTGCTAACGTTATCTCTTAAAAGCATGTAAAGTCTAAATGCACCAACCATAGACTGATGATACTTGCTAACAGCAGCAAGACTTTATCGGTGCTTTATGGTGATTACAGTTAGCCAAACGTTCTAAGAAACTTGGTTAAACATTTGCTAATAGTTAGCGTTAGATAATGATAAGCATTGACAATCACCGTTTTGCATTTAGCTGACACTACGTTTAAATTAGGAAAACATAGCTAAACTTCAATTTGCAGAAAATGAACGTTAGCATGTTTTACCATAAGTGGCTAGCTAACGTTACAGACAATTTACACGGTAACTTCAGATACATTTACTTTACAATGTGACTCCTCTTATATGACTATGGGACAAAGATATATTTAAAACCTAGCAAAGCTAAATCTTACCTTGAATTATGTATGCTAGCTTTCAGCAGAAGTTGCATCCAGATTGCCAGTGAACGTGTGTAACGTAACGAAGGGTGTAGGCAGCGTTGCTCAAAAAAAAAAAAAATACAATCAGATACCGCCCAACTGTCTACGGCTCCTCCTTCACTCCTCCTTCTCGTCTAAAAACGTCACATCCGCAACCACGATGGCTGCGCCCATAAACGCAAACTCGACGACTCATATCAGCTCTCCACAAACCAATGGGTGACGTCACACATGCTCTGTCCACTAATATTAACAGTCTATGGTACACACACAGACAGAGACACAGACACACACACACACACACACACACAGACAGACACACACACACACACACACACACACACACATACACACACAGACACACACACACAGACAGAGACACACACACACACACACACAGACAGAGATACAGACACACACACACACACACACACACACACACACATGCTCTGTGCCCAGGGACCTGGAGCTGGACAAGCTTTCCTTGGTTACATACGACCTTCCTCGGTCAAATAAGTAATAAGGCTCATGCTAAAAGTTTAATACTGCAGTAATGTGGGTATTGGCAGTGAAAAAGGACCTTTTGGTTCTGAGTTGTGTTTGAGATATTAGTTCATGGGCAGTTCTCAGTGGAGTCCATTCACACCAGGCTGAAATAAGAGGATTCATTATTAAATACACCTGGAAAAGTAGAAACTATTCTGACTGCAGCGACAGTGTTCAGCCTGCAGGGAGAAGACCAGCACCTCCATTATGTCTGGAAAACAGTGGATGTCAATGGGTTTCTAAATGAATTATGTCTGGAAAACAGTGGATGTCAATGGGTTTCTAAATGAATTATGTCTGGAAAACAGTGGATGTCAATGGATTTCTAAATGAATTATGTCTGGAAAACAGTGAATGTCAATGGATTTCTAAATGAATTATGTCTGGAAAACAGTGAATGTCAACGGATTTCTAAATGAATTATGTCTGGAAAACAGTGGATGTCAATGGGTTTCTAAATGAATTATGTCTGGAAAACATAGGATGTCAATGGATTTCTAAATGAATTATGTCTGGAAAACATAGGATGTCAATGGATTTCTAAATGAATTATGTCTGGAAAACAGTGAATGTCAATGGATTTCTAAATGAATTATGTCTGGAAAACAGTGAATGTCAATGGATTTCTAAATGAATTATGTCTGGAAAACAGTGAATGTCAACGGATTTCTAAATGAATTATGTCTGGAAAACAGTGGATGTCAATGGGTTTCTAAATGAATTATGTCTGAAGAACAGGGGATGTCAATGGGTTTCTAAATGAATTATGTCTGAAAAACGGGGGATGTCAATGGGTTTCTAAATGAATTATGTCTGAAAAACAGTGAATGTCAATGGGTTTCTAAATGAATTATGTCTGAAAAACAGGGGATGTCAATGGGTTTCTAAATGAATTATGTCTGAAAAACAGTGAATGTCAATGGGTTTCTAAATGAATTATGTCTGAAAAACAGTGAATGTCAATGGGTTTCTAAATGAATGTCACTACATGATTGGTCTGTGTTTGGTAGAATTAAACAGAAGAAAGGAGATTTCAGATAAGGTGACAAAATATTGACATGACTTAAAGGTGCTGTAGGTAGCATTGTGTGTGTGTGTGTGTGTGTGTGTGTGTGTGTGTGTGTGTGTGTGTGTGTGTGTGTGTGTGTGTGTGTGTGTGTGTGTGTGTGTGTATGTGCGTGTGTGTGTTTGTATGTGGGTGTGTGTGTGTGTGTTCTGGAGATTTGGGGTGTTCTTTTGTGTCTCTGGTGCTTCCACACACATACAAACTTTGAAAAAAACCCATCCATGCTGTTTTGAGTGAGATCTGGTTTCTGAATGTGTCCTGCCTTCAGTCTCCTGGTGAGCTGGTTTAAATCTGCACGGCTTTCTACGTCACTAGCCGAAACGAGCTGGATAACCGCAACCGTTAGCATGCGAACGCTAGCATGCTAGCTCGTTCTCAATAGCAAAGCACTGCTACAACACACACTAATTCACCATAATCTCCAAAAGAACTACTTCCATGTGCTCCCTGGTTTAGAAGAAGTCTCCCAGCTAATCCTGAAGGTGGAGAAACAGCCTTTCTTTTACTGTCTATGGAGCTAGCTGACATGATCTACATCTGAGCTACTGAGCATGTGCAGTGCAATCAAAGATAGTACAGAAGAAGAAGAGAGGTCTCACTCTGTAGCTAAAACAGAAACCAGGTGAAAATAGGATCTGCAGCAGTGAGAGAGAGCTGTGCAGTACAACTAAAATATGGTGTATTTAGAAAATTAAACCATGTAAACCTATTCTGGTACAACCTTAAAATACAGTTATGAACCTGAAAATGAGCAAAATATGGGCGCTTTAAAGGTACTGTAGGTAGGATTGTGTATAGTGTGCGTGTGTGTGTGTGTGTGTGTGTGTGTGTGTGTGTGTGTGTGTCAGTACGTGTGTCTGTGTGTGTCTGTGTGTGTATTAAAAGTACTGTAGGTAGGATTGTGTATAAAGTATTTGTGTCTGTGTGTATGTGTCTGTGTGTGTCTGTGTGTGTGTGTGTATGTGTGTGTGTGTCTGTGTGTATCTCTGAGTGTTTGTGTGTGTCTGTGTGTGTGTATCTCTGCTTGTGTGTCTGTGTGTCTGTGTGTGTGTGTGTCTGTATGTGTGTCTCTGTGCGTGAGTCTGTGTGTGTGTATGTGTTTGTGTGTGTGGGGGGCTGTATGTGTGTGTGTGTGGGGCTCTCTTTGTGTGCGTGTGTGTGTGTGTGTGTGTGTATTAAAGGTACGATTGTGAAGATCCAGGACTTAGCCAAAAAAAGTTAACATCCACAACTTCTCAGTCCCTCCCCCTACTACTACCCCACACACTATACACACCTACCCCACACACTATATTCGTGGGGTCCAAAAACCGGAGAATACAGTATACTTGTGGGGTCTGCAGAGCCTTGTGGGGACCACAATGCTGGACCCCACAAGGTTTAAGGGCTGTTTGAGGGTAAAGACTTGGTTTTAGGATTAGGGTTAGAATTAGGTTATGGTTAGGGTGAGGGTAAGGGTTAAGGTTAGGCATTTAGTTGTGATGGTTAAGGTGAGGGTAAGGGTTAAGGTTAGGCATTTAGTTGTGATGGTTAAGGTTAGGGTAAGGGTTAAGGTTAGACATTTAGTTGTGATGGTTAAGGTGAGGGTAAGGGTTAAGGTTAGGCATTTAGTTGTGATGGTTAAGGTGAGGGTAAGGGTTAAGGTTAGGCATTTAGTTGTGATGGTTAAGGTGAGGGTAAGGGTTAAGGTTAGACATTTAGTTGTGATGGTTAAGGTGAGGGTAAGGGTTAAGGTTAGGCATTTAGTTGTGATGGTTAAGGTGAGGGTAAGGGTTAAGGTTAGACATTTAGTTGTGATGGTTAAGGTGAGGGTAAGGGTTAAGGTTAGGCATTTAGTTGTGATGGTTAAGGTGAGGGTAAGGCTTAAGGTTAGGCATTTAGTTGTGATGGTTAAGGTGAGGGTAAGGGTTAAGGTTAGACATTTAGTTGTGATGGTTAAGGTGAGGGTAAGGGTTAAGGTTAGGCATTTAGTTGTGATGGTTAAGGTGAGGGTAAGGGTTAAGGTTAGACATTTAGTTGTGATGGTTAAGGTTAGGGTAAGGGTTAAGGTTAGGCATTTAGTTGTGATGGTTAAGGTGAGGGTAAGGGTTAAGGTTAGGCATTTAGTTGTGATGGTTAAGGTGAGGGTAAGGGTTAAGGTTAGGCATTTAGTTGTGATGGTTAAGGTGAGGGTAAGGGTTAAGGTTAGACATTTAGTTGTGATGGTTAAGGTTAGGCATTTAGTTGTGATGGTTAAGGTGAGGGTAAGGGTTAAGGTTAGGCATTTAGTTGTGATGGTTAAGGTGAGGGTAAGGGTTAAGGTTAGGCATTTAGTTGTGATGGTTAAGGTGAGGGTAAGGGTTAAGGTTAGGCATTTAGTTGTGATGGTTAAGGTGAGGGTAAGGGTTAAGGTTAGGCATTTAGTTGTGATGGTTAAGGTGAGGGTAAGGGTTAAGGTTAGGCATTTAGTTGTGATGGTTAAGGTGACGGTAAGGGGCTAGGGAATGCATTATGTCAATGATGGGTCCCCACAAAGATAGTAAAATGTGTGTGTCTGTATGTGTGCGGTCAAGGGTTTGGTTCAGACCTTTAGTTTATTGGCATTCATCACAGATAATAATAATAATAATAATAATAATAATAATAATAATAATAATAATCCGTGCTGACATGTGTCGTTGTCGTGACAGCAGACACTGATGAGTGTGTGAGGACTGTAATGGCTGTTTGGTGTCTGGGAACACAGCTCGCTGACATTTCCAGAAAACTTTAGAGTGCTGGTTCAAAGATTCGCTGCAATGCATTGTGGGACACAACAGCTCATATCATGGAGGCTTATGGGATGGTCAATCATCCTGACACTTCTGTATTGTTCCTGTTGGCACTGTGTATGTGTGGGTGTGTGTGTATTTGTGGGTGTGTGTGCTTAATACAGTGACACAATGATGGAAAGACCCAAATGTGTGTGTTTGTGTGGATATGGAGCGTGACAGTGTTAAGTGGTGTGTGTGTGTGTGTGTGTGTCTGTATGTGTGTCTGTGTGTGTGTATGTGTCCACATGTATATGTGTGTGTGTGTCTGTATGTGTGTTTGTGTGTTTCTGTATGTATGTGTGTGTGTGTGTGTGTGGTTGTGTGTTTGTGTGTGTGTGTGTGTCTGTATGTGTGTTTGTGTGTCTGTATGTGTGTGTGTGTGTGTGTGTCTCTGTGTGTGTGTTTGTGTGTGTGTCTGTATGTATACGTGTGTATATGTGTGTGTGTGTGTGTGTGTGTGTGTGTGTGTGTGTGTGTAAGTGTATGTTTTATTGTCGTTATTGACTTACAGCACAGGCTTACTGTGGATTACATGTCAGATGTTTGTGCTTCCATCTTTATTTCAGCAGTCTGTTCTGTTGTCCTCCCTGTCTGGTGAAACAACAGTCCTCTCGTCTGTCACGTTATCAGGTCAAAACTGAAAGCGCCCTCTGGCACACTACATGTAAACTTGCATTGCAATCATCTCAAGTATTTCTCCTGACATTTTCATAAGTAAAATGGCTAATTCCTACCAGTCAAATGCTTTCAAGTAATCAAATGGAGGGTCCATCTGACACTTGCAAGCTAATAAAAAAAGCATCCACGTTTCTAGCGACCTAGTGAGCTGGCGTCTTGCTGCAGGTAATCCTGTTGTACGTATCCTCATACAACGGTTTGTGTGAAATCTTTCTAAAATAAAAGCCCAATTAGCCCAATTATGTGTGCGATATCCCATGAATGTCCAGCAACATGAGCGATCAGTGCGCCTGTGCAAGCCCCTGCAGTGCAGAACCTGTTTAGGCAACATGACTATTTAGTAAGGATGAGGAAAAGATTGTGGTCTGTGTAGCGGTACGGACTAAAATACCCATAATGCAATGGGATGACTTCCTGTTTCTCAGTAAAGGGTTGTTTTGAGCAAACTACATTGCGTCTGTCTCATTCATAATACAGTTTTGGTTACACAAAGTTTGTTTGTTATGTAAATTACAGTACAGGTCAAAAGTTTGGACACACCTCATTCAATGTGTTTCCTTTTTATTTTCATGACTATTTACATTGTAGATTCTCACTGAAGGCATCAAAACTATGAATGAACACATATGGAATTATGTACTTAACAAAAAAGTGTGAAATAACTGAAAACATGTCTTATATTTTAGATTCTTCAAAGTAGCCACCCTTTGCTTTTTTTTGATAACTCTGCAAACCCTTGGTGTTCTCTCAATGAGCTTCATGAGGTAGTCACCTGAAATGGTTTTACCTTCACAGGTGTGCTTTGTTAGGGTTCATTAGTGGAATTATTTCCCTTATTAATAAAAAAGCAAAGGGTGGCTACTTTGAAGAATCTAAAATATAAGACATGTTTTCAGTTATTTTACACTTTTTTGTTAAGTACATAATTCCATATGTGTTCATTCATAATTTTGATGCCTTCAGTGAGAATCTACAATGTAAATAGTCATGAAAATAAAAACGAAACACATTGAATGAGAAGGTGTGTCCAAACTTTTGGCCTGTACTGTACGTACGTAGCATTAGGTAAAGGGGTAATAGAATGCAAAACCGATTTTACCTGGTCAAAAATGACAGTTTGGAGGGTAACTAGGACATACATAGAACCTCTAATCCCATTGACACCCCTTTCCTCTGCAAATCTCACAATTTGAAACTGCCTCTGAAAACGGGCGAATCTGAACAAAGCTAAAAGTTGACGTCAACTTCCCAAAATCCTCCTCATTTGGCTCTACCTTCTGTCTTTGTAACGCCCCAAAATTTACATACTAGGCCACTAACTGATCTGAGGTCAGTTAGTCTTCTAAATCTCGTCCGCGCAAATTTCAGAAATGTTATACGTTGTTCATCTGCTGTTGCATTACTGAATTCACTTCTGATACTTTTTAGGTGAGAAATCAACTTTATAAAGCGGCATAGAGGGGAACGTGTGTGTGTGTGTGTGTGTGTGTGTGTGTGTGTGTGTGTGTGTGTGTGTGTGTGTGTGTGTGTGTGTGTGTGTGTGTGTGTGTGTGTGTGTGTGTGTGTGTGTGTGTGTGTGTGTGTGTCAAAGAAGCCAGAAGCCAGTGTGACTGATCAATCTCCCCGAGGTCCAAAAAGTTCCTCAGAACACACCGAAGAGACGAGACGTAATACGTCTCCATAACAGCAGGTGGCGCTATTCTGTATCGTCGCCTAAAAAATGAAAACTGGCAGCTGATTGGACGAACATGGGGTCTGGCTGCTCCAGAAATTCAAAGCCAGACCATAATGGCGGCTCGTTCAGAATACAATTTCATATTGTACTAAAATAGTTCCCCGAAACATGTTTCTGAAAACATTTTAAGAGAGAAATAGGCCGTGTGTGTGTGTGCGTGTGTGCGTGTGCGTGTGTGTGCGTGCTAAGCTCAACCAATCAGCGTGCAGCTCATCGAAATATTCATGAGCAGATCATATAAGGCAGAAAAGCTCTCGTTTCAGTCCAGTCCCATTTAACAGGGTAGCATTAGGGCAAAAAAAACAGCAAAAGAGTCATTTTCATCCAACCAATGTTACATACCCCAATAGGAGACCTTAAGGAACAGCGTGAAATACTCTATATAACCATTCTATCACCCCTTTAAGGACATAGGTTACGGAACAAAAAGAAGTTAAAATAAGTCAATGTTGACTTTTGCTTTCACACGGGACACAAGCAGCGATCTCCTAAGTGAAAGTCTGGTGTTTCTTTGACCCATCCATCCACCCCGATCCTCCCCACACAGCCTTTATAATATATATATATATATATATACATATATATATATATATATATATATATATATATATATATATATATATATATATATATATACTACATCAACTGACATCCTTGAGACAGCCTGGCACATCCTGGCTTACGATTACGGTGGGTTTTATACAACTGATATATTGCATTACAAATAGCAAATGTGCTGTTGTGTCCTGCCTTGGTTGCACCGGATTGTTGTGGTCTGCAGAAGCGCAGAGAACTTCCCCTTTTTTTCTTGATATATTGCATTACTTTCTGTAAGCACAAGCAGGGATGCATGGCACTCCCCCCTTTTTGGTCTATATATCCTCTGCCTCTGCTCAATTATTTACATCCCCTGAACTGTTAGAAAATATTATGCAACAAAATACAGATTTCCCTCATGTTTAAAGTAGGCTTAATGAAGGTATGCAGTACATGTATCCAACCCTATCTGTACTAAAAGTAGAAATTGTGTGTGTGTGTGTGTGTGTGTGTGTGTGTGTGTGTGTGTGTGTGTGTGTGTGTGTGTGTGTGTGTGTGTGTGTGTGCGTGTGCGTGTGCGTGTGCGTGTGTGTGTGTGTGTGCGTGTGCGTGTAACGATGGTAAAGATATAAAAGTCTATTTTATGATGTGTTGAAGAAATTGCCACCATTTATCATTGTATAAACAGCTAAGCGCACAGAGGTCCAATATAATTAAATGCTGAGGTATTAAAATTAGTAAACACACACACACACACACACACACACACAGCACACACACACACACACACACACAAACACTATAGTCCTTATTGTGAACATGATATTATGCATCTGCTGCTGTAAATATAAAAGCCATTATGTTAACTATGCATACTGCTTGGAGGGCCTGTAATACAAATACACACACACACACATAAAACACAGACATGAGAGCAGCTGTGGTTTTATATGGGTAAAGTGATTGCACGTAACTGTAACTGAACAAAACCAGCTTGAGGAAAGCTGACACTGAGACATACACACTCAGGCGTACACACCGTTCCAGGCACAAACAATGTATGAAATATATACACACGGAGACACTTATTAGTGTCTGGTTTTATGGGTGTGACACCCGTAAAAGGAACATGCACACACAAACACTCAGCATAAGGCTCTTTACTGCTGACACTGACAGTTTTATGGAGATGCTCCCGTACCGAATGGAGAGAGGAAGGTGGAGCTGCCCCCACCCTGCTAACGGGAAAACCAATCCCAGTGAAATCATCAAACAACAACCTGAAGAAAAGGTTTTCTTCTGATGGCATTGCTAATGTTTTCATATCAGCGCTGTAGTGCTCATTTTGTCTCCTATTTTTTTTATTTTTGTTAGGCAAGTTTTAGTCGACTAAAAGTCTCGTCATTTTAGTCTTTTTTTAAATAAATTATTTCTGAGATTTACATTTCGGTGCAAACTTTGCCGGCCGGCTTTCAAAAAGAAAATCCGCACTTCAGTTACATCCACAGCAAACCCCACACACACATAGACACACACAGACACACACACACACACACACACACACACACACACACACACAGCAAACCTGAAACGGCACGTTAAACTGATTGGATATAAAGATTAAATCTGACGCAGAGTTTCAATGTTAAAATTCATGATTATGAATAATGATGAATAATTGCTGTCTGTAGTTCTATATTTGGGCTGTGGCAATGATTTAGAAAAATAATAGTTTGCGGCAATTATGGAAAATAAGAACTATGAACTAAGTTCATTTTTGGAACTGTGAACTCAGTTCAACATGTTGAAGTATGAACTATGAACTGAACTAGTTCATTTTAAACTGAACTTTGAACTAGTTCATGTAGAAAGTGAACTTTCCCAACACTGTTGGTACCCAGCCCTAGGAACAGCTCAATATTCTATCTCATGATGAAAATGGAGAGAGATTTTATCTTAGTTTTTATTTCATGCAAAACATTTTAGTCTCGTCTTTTTTCGTCAACAATAATGCACGTTAATTTAGTCTTAGTCGTGTTTTGGGACATTGGTGCAGTCTCGTCATCGTCTCGTCCGACCTAATGAACACTACAGGCTGGACTTTGTTACCGGGACTGCAGGTTGGACACTGAACTTGACACTGAACCGAAAAAATGTCTTTATAAAAACCTGTGGAGAGCGTATTGTGTGGATTATCTGGAGCACATGTGTCAAACTCAAGGCACCTGGCAGGTTTTGATCCGGCCCGCATATCAATTTAGGTTCACAATAAATGTTGGCCCGCCTAGTTCTGCACCAAAAGAAAAAGACAGGAAACTAACGGGAGGTGATGGCTTGGTAGCATCAAAATGGCGCCATAGGAGGTTTGAGTTCTGAAGCGAAGCTTACCCCCTTGGTATATGCTATACATTATGGTCTGTATTACCATCTCTTGTCTCCATGGTTACCTGTTACCATGTCAGGATTTGAAGAGACTGATTGACAGTCAAATGTCAGTCGGTCCCCTTCAGTCATCTGCAGCTCTCTCTCTTTTCATTCACCTCTCTCTTCTGTTCTTCTTTGCTCCTTTTCTCCACTGGTTTTCTCTCCTGTTTCCTCCTCGCCTCTTTTTTATTTTCTTCTTCTCTTCTCTTCTTTTCAACACATCCCTACTCTTTATCATCTGTCCTTGTCCTCTCCACTCTTTTATTCTGCTCTTTCCTTCTCTCCTCTTCTTCCTACTGCCATACTTATGTTGTCCTCTTATCTCCTTTAAAAGACACTTTAGTGTGTGTGTGTGTGTGTGTGTGTGTGTGTGTGTGTGTGTGTGTATACGTATATATGTGTGTGTTTCT
Organism: Perca schrenkii; assembly: GCA_025617405.1. Classification (NCBI taxonomy): domain Eukaryota; kingdom Metazoa; phylum Chordata; class Actinopteri; order Perciformes; family Percidae; genus Perca; species Perca schrenkii. Next base: position 510,587 of record CM046790.1, on the reverse strand, counting down.
GTGCAGCTACTGTATATATTTACCTGAATTTGAATTTTGGCATATAAACAGGATTTATAAACATTTGCTGAATCAAATTTGCATGCATAAGCAGTGTGTGTGTGTGTGTGTGTGTGGGGGGGGGGAGAGAAGGTGTCATGACTTTGCATCCAATTGCCTCATTAAAGTATTTAGTCAGGCCTTTATTATTAAAGCTAGGCTGCGGCACAGTATGGAGCTAATCCTGCTTATATCCTGTGTGTGTTACTTTGTATATGTCGATGTAAAAAAGAGAGACAGCATAAACCTCAATCTTTCTGGTTAGGGACTACTAGTCTTTATCTTTGACGTTCTACTTCAGGGATTGCTCCGTTGCCGCCGGAAACTCTGCTGGATTTCATTCATTTAGGCTGGATGTCCGTTACCTTGGGCTTCCTTTGTGTTGGCGTTCTAACCTCCGGTGGATTTGTGAGGACTATGGTTAACTGCTCCTCAGATCTCTGCAGGGTAAATCCAGACAGCTAGCTAGACTATCTGTCCAATCTGAGTTAGCTGTCAGCATTTTAACCATTGATATGGACACGCATGCAGTAGTACCACAGGCACAGCGGGGCGCCGAGCTTCTCACAGCGGGTGCACACGAGTCTTCTGTGCGCTCTTGATAATTATCAGTCTGATATATTATATTATTCATTTATTCATACAGATCATCTTTCCCACATCCCTTGTCTCTAATTGGCTATTTGTTTCAGTTTTGCATTCACAGATATATGGAGATCAAAGATTATCCTGAGTGACACATCCCTATGGACACAGAAGGAAAGTAGATGTTGCTGTTGTAAATCACTGATCCAGCCCGTTCTCACTCCGAATTCCGAAAATACGGATGTTTGGACAGTGGCTGTCAGCGTCTGAAGCGACGAAAAAATCCCCCTTCAGCGTGTTAGTAGAAGGTAGCGGGGAGAGCAGCAGCTCCACGGGGTTTAGAGAGGAGTATGTAAGGGGGAATACCTCGTAGGGAGGTTGGTTGGGGGGGAGGATGGGTCAGACACAGGACTTTCACCAAATATAAATTCTGGGATATGTGAAAAAAACAAAAAACACAATTTGCATTTCTTTAAACCAATCACAATCGTCTTGGGTTTAGGTAAAGAAGAACGGGACAGAACGGGACTACAACTACTATTTATCGTCATAGTTGCATTATCTTTATTGTGACTATAATTGCCACTGTTCATCGTACACCACATCTGTTGAGTCCCTTCGGTTGCTGGGATCTGGGGATTGGCTAATAAGGACTCATGATTGGCACCTGGATCAGCTGATTGCTCACACGTCCATAACGAGGAGTGCCTGGGTAGTCCCTCTTCCTCTCTCCCTCCTCAAGGCTGCTTGGTTTATTTGCACTTTTGGTTGAGTACTTTTGCATTCTAACATTGCTCTACCTACACACATCCATACACTACACACATCACCGACAAACACGTATAGGTAAACTTCAATCAGTTTGTCAGTTTGCCAGTAAGTTTCCCCCTGAAAGGGAGGTTGTCCTCGCCACTGTGGCACTAAATGCTTGCTCTTGGGGGAATTATTAGAATTGCTGGGTCTTTGTAAATTATAGAGTTTGGTCTAGACCAGTGGTTCCCAACCTTTTTTCCTTGGCGCCCCCCCTACTCATGTCTAAGAAAAGCTGAGCCCCCCCCCCCAGAAAACAAAGTTGAGGTAACTCTCGAGGTAGAGCCTTACTTTCTATTTTGATACAGAGGAGAAACGGAACAGTGCTGATAACCTCCATGTTTCATTCATAAAATAGTGATGCCGTGGCGGCAGGAAAAACAAGGATACAACAAAATATATAGTTTTCATACAGACTTTTGTATGCATTATATATTCTAGTGTATTATCATAATTCTTTTAACATGTGCAAAACATTTTTTTTTTACCTCATCTTCAAACCAGATAAAGACTTGCGCCCCCCCCGTGATCTTTGCCGCCCCCCTGGGGGTGCCTGGACCCCAGGTTGGGAACCACTGGTCTAGACCTACTCTATCTGTAAAGTGTCTTGTGATAACTCTTGTTATGAATTGAAACTATAAAATGAAATTGAATTGTTCCTATAGAGATTATTTTTGGTGTATTTGGTAGCTTCGTATTTTTTTTTTGTGTCCTGCAAATTAAGATGATTTGAATTCGAGTGACTGAAAGAAAAGGAGAGAAAGATGGAAAGTAAGAGAGGATTAATAGGAGGGAGGGTAGTAGGAAGTGTTGGGGAGAGGTAGAGATTTAACACGGCTCTCACCCTTGTTTCTTACATGACTGAGCATTCAGCATCCTTCACCCTCAGGCTCTTCCTGCTTTATCCTGGGTGTGTGTGTCTCTGTCTGTGCATGGTGTGTGTGTGTGTGTGTGTGTATGTATGTATGTGTGTGTGTGTGTGTGTGCGTGCATGGTGTGTGTGTGTGTGTGTGTGTGTGTGTGTGTGTGTGTGTGTGTGTGAGAGTGAGACTGCAAAAAGAAACTTGAACGTCAAAGGAAATCGATGAAAGAAGGAAGGTCTGTTAAGCGTAAGCACAATCAAACGCTCATTTAAATAGTAAACAATAATATTTAGTAAGCGGATCAATGTTTTCTTTGTAAATCTGCAAAAGTAATCAGTAACACTAGCCGTCAAACGAATGTAATTCAGTAAAATTGGGTTTGATTCCCACTGTGACTCATCACTCACCAATGTGTCCCTAGCGTGCGACCTCTGACATATACAGCAATATAAGTCGCTGTGGATAAAAGCATCATAGCTAAATGACATGTAATGTAATAAGTACCTTTAATTTGCACTAAAGTACAGGACTCTAGGAACAAAGGGGTTTCCAACACTGGATTAATGAGTGATCACAGTCAGAAGGTAACTTAACTTTCTCCTCACGGGATTCAAACCTGCAACCTTGAGGCCATAGACTGATTCTGAAATACTTTTGTACTTGATGCGTTGACTGATAATTGAGTTTGACAGAGAGTGCAGAGATTTTGATTCAGGAAATAATCAAACCGACACACACACACAGAAAGAGTCTGTGTGTGTGTGTCGGCAGATGTACATTCATAGCCTGTGGGAATATAGATTAAAATGCACAAACACAAGCTGACACACATTTTAATGATTCTCAAATGCCTGCATGGAAAATGAAAGTCTTGCACTCAAATGTGAAAAAGTTGCCACCAATTACACACGCGCACACACACACATACACATACACACACACACACACACACACAGACAGGCAGACACATACACACACACACACACACACACAGACAGGCAGACACATACACACACACACACACACACAGGCAGGCAGACACACACAAAGACACACAGACACACACACACACACAGACAGGCAGACACATACACACACACACACACACACAGGCAGGCAGACACACACAAAGACACACAGACACACAGACACACACACACACACACACTCACACACACACACACACACACACACACACACACACACACACACACACACACACACACACAGAGTCCAGCATGTGAGTGTATCCCTAGGCTGTGGTTCCATTCCCACCCTGTATGTGCTGCAGTGTTTTCTGCCTGCAGTGCCAATCAGCTGAAATGCCAGTCTGCCGCTGCTAGCAGGAGCCCGAGCTGTTATATCCCGCTACCGTAGTGTTTTCCTCCAGGGAGAGAAGATGGAGAGAAACACACAGACAATTAGAAAGGTGGAGAGGGAGAGATAAAGAGAAAGGACAGGTAGCCCGTAAGGTGACAGACAGTACAAGTTCTCTGTGGATTGTCCTGGTTGGTTAATAATCTTAAGAAAAAGTGAAAGGGACACGGTTTCTAGAAAGAAATGTTGCTGTTTGTTCTTAAAGGTCCCATGGCATGAAAATGTCACTTTATGAGGTTTTTTAACATTAATATGAGTTCCCCCAGCCTGTCTATGGTCCCCCAGTGGCTAGAAATGGTGATACAGTCCAGGGGCCCATTCTTCGTACGTCGCTAACTCACTTAGCCGGATTTGATTGTTGGCGATTTGGCATGATCTTGGATTGTTTAGTTCTTCGACGCTCATCCTGGACTTGCTGTCATAGCAACAGGTGCGCAATCTTAAACCTGCTCGCGAGCAGGCTTATTTCATGTCAACAGGATTAGATCCTGGCTATAGGCTATAAACGGAGGTGATTTGGGAAGTCTGTCGCAGCCATGTCTTGTCCGTTTTTACGTCAGGAACCTGTTGCTGAAGGTGTCAGAATAATTCAAAGAACCATCTTTAACCATCACTCCTCAGTGAACTGCCCCCTAATCTGAGATCATTTTCTAGTTAAGTAGCCTATCTAGTTCTCATTATGGATTTTCCATGTTTTTAGGGGTTTGCTTACAATAATACATGTAAAAAATATAGCATTAATTTAGTAAGAAAGTGAAAATATCAAACAAGAAGATGCGTATTAGATATAATTTTATTTTCTTTATTTGAAAGTCAGATTTTTTTTTTAATGTTGAGACCTGCTCATGACTGATGAAAAATTTGCCTTGTGTGCAGTAGAATGTTGATGCATTGCAATGCATCGCAATGCATCGTAGAATTGAATTGAATCGAATCGTTACCAGGTAAATCCTTATCGAATCGAATTGTGAGGGCAGTGCCAATGCACACCCCTATCAATTGGCGATATCCCAATGTAAACGGTTAGCGTCTGGACGTACGGACAACATTAAGATGCAATAACTTCTCGGTCACCTTCTTATAAATCTCACTATATCGGTACTTTCTGCCGTCAACAAAAGACATTATATTCCTGGTTTTCACCACACTAATACAGAAATTGGTTTCCTCCTCGCTCCAAAAGTGTGGTGCTGTGCTGCGTCTCGCCATGTTTACCTCTACTTCTTGTTTACTTCCGGTATACTGCGTGCAGGTTTTCTGCATTGACATATATATATATATATATATATATATATATATATATATATATATATATATATATATATATATATATATATATATATATTATAGTATATAATTATTATTATAACTATGTTATCTGGTGCATACAAGAAGTTCCTCCACTCAAAAGACTTTTTAGATTCTTCAAAGTAGCCACCCTTTGCTTTTTTTGATAACTCTGCAAACCCTTGGTGTTCTCTCAATGAGCTTCATGAGGTAGTCACCTGAAATGGTTTTACCTTCACAGGTGTGCTTTGTCAGGGTTCATTAGTGGAATTATTTCTCTTATTAATAAAAAAGCAAAGGGTGGCTACTTTGAAGAATCTAAAATATAAGACATGTTTTCAGTTATTTTACACTTTTTTGTTAAGTACATAATTCCATATGTGTTCATTCATAGTTTTGATGCCTTCAGTGAGAATCTACAATGTAAATAGTCATGAAAATAAAAAGGAAATGCATTGAATGAGAAGGTGTGTCCAAACTTTTGGCCTGTACAAAGGAAAGGGGAAGAAGGCAAAAAGCCTGAGCATGAGCACTTTAAGCAAGAAGCTAAAGAACAGTTCTCCGTATCCATTATGAGCTTCGTACAAAATAAAAGTAGATTTTCTCTGATTAAATAAAGGTAACAAAATGCGTGTGTGTGTGTGTGTGTGTGTTGTGATTCTGTGTGTGTGTGTGTGTGTGTATGTGTGTGTGTGTGTGTATGTGTGTGTGTATGTGTGTGTTGTGATCATGTATGTGTGTGTGTGTGTTGTGATCATAGACTGTATATTAATATTAGTTTTTTTCGATTGCTAAACGACAGTGGGCACAACTGGAGTCACATGTGCAAAACTCTAACTCCAGTCTGCACAGCAGCAGTTCATGTGGACCAAACTCTAGTTCGTTTTTCATTGCTTGAACACAGTTTTCAAAACTCTACACACTTATCCCAAGACTTTAACCACAACGTGCACAACACTGTAGATTTACAGCACTTTGTTCAAATGCTTACACACTGCTGTCAAAACTGTTAAACACACATTCAAAACAGAATAGATTTCAGTCTGGTGCCTATCAAACACTGATGATTGGAGTTTTAGCTGAAAGCCTGAGTAGGTGTCTTATTTTAGACTAGTTAGTGAACATATACGGTATTTATACAGAGAAAGATCAGAAAGACTTTTTTTGTATACAAACACCAAATAAGAATGAAACAATTATACACTGTACCGTCTGAGAGAAACAGGTAAAAGATCAAAGATACCAACATGTCCAGGTAAGATGTCTGAGGTTATGTACACAGCTATAAAAAAACTTTAAAATAGTAAAACTTTGTTCTAACTGTTTTTCAGAAAGTAATGGAGGTGAAAGCAATAGAAACACTACATTCATTAGTATTTAGAGATGATGAAGACATCCAATGTGATGAAGAAAACTTGCCACATGATGCTGGAGAGAGGCAGGATTAGTCACACTATTCTTTGGTACTGTTACGTATGGACCTTTAGTTTTTGTCCCCAGTAATTCCATAAATTACTAGAGACAAAATACTTTATTGAAGAAGACTGCTGATTTTCATTCCTTCTTTTTTACCTTATGTAAAAATTGGTATGTTATACAATCTATATTTTTTCCTTAAATAAACTATTGAGTAGTGTCAAGTCACTCAAATTGTTCAAACTGTAAAGATGAGAAAGTTTGTAATTTGTGTATTGGTGTTTGACGCTAGTGTTTTTACCCTCAGTGTGTTCTGAGTGACAGTGTGTGTGTGTGTGTGTGTTATCTCAGTGTCTGTGTGTGTGTGTGTGTGTGTTATCTCTGTGTGTGTGTGTGTGTGTGTGTGTGTTATCTCAGTGAGGCTTGTGCATAGTGTTTGGCTGCACTGAGCCTGTTTTGCAGCTGATGTGAACTGTTTAGCTCAGGTGACTGTTGGTAGTGCAGACTGTAGTTTGAGTTTTGCACATGTGACTCCAGTTGTGCCCACTGTTGTTTAGCAATTGGAAAAAACTGTAACAGTTTATGGTTGTGATTCTGTGTGTGTGTGTGTGTGTCTGTCTGTGTGTGTGTGTGTGTGTGTCTGTGTGTGTGTGTGTGTGTCTGTCTGTCTGTGTGATTGTGTGTGTGTGTGTGTGTGTGTGTGTGTGTGTGTGTCTGTCTGTCTGTCTGTGTGTGTGTGTGTGTGTGTGTGATTCTGTGTGTGTGTGTGTGTGTGTGTCTGTCTGTCTGTGTGTGTGTGTGTCTGTCTGTCTGTCTGTGTGTGTGTGTGTGTGTGTCTGTCTGTCTGTCTGTGTGTGTGTGTGTGTGTCTGTCTGTCTGTCTGTGTGTGTGTGTGTGTCTGTCTGTCTGTCTGTCTGTGTGTGTGTGTGTGTGTCTATCTGTCTGTGTGATGTGTGTGTGTGTGTGTGTGTGTGTGTCTGTCTGTGTGTGTGTGTGTGTGTCTGTCTGTCTGTGTGTGTGTGTGTGTGTGTGTGTCTGTCTGTCTGTCTGTCTGTGTGTGTGTGTGATGTGTGTGTGTGTGTGTCTGTCTGTCTGTCTGTGTGATTGTGTGTGTGTGTGTGTGTGTGTCTGTCTGTGTGTGTGTGTGTGTGTGTCTGTGTGTGTGTGTGTCTGTCTGTCTGTCTGTCTGTGTGTGTGTGTGTGTGTGTGTCTGTCTGTCTGTGTGATGTGTGTGTGTGTGTGTGTGTGTGTGTGTCTGTCTGTCTGTCTGTCTGTCTGTGTGTGTGTGTGTGTCTGTCTGTGTGATTGTGTGTGTGTGTGTGTGTGTCTGTCTGTCTGTCTGTCTGTCTGTCTGTGTGTGTGTGTGTGTGTGTGTGTGTGTGTGTGTGTGTGTGTGTCTGTCTGTCTGTGTGATTGTGTGTGTGTGTCTGTCTGTCTGTCTGTCTGTCTGTCTGTCTGTGTGTGTGTGTGTGTGTGTGTGTGTGTGTGTGTGTCTGTCTGTGTGATTGTGTGTGTGTGTGTGTGTGTGTCTGTCTGTCTGTCTGTCTGTGTGTGTGTGTGTGTGTGTGTGTGTCTGTCTGTCTGTGTGATTATGTGTGTGTGTGTGTGTGTGTGTGTGTCTGTGTGTGTGTGTGTGTGTGTGTGTGATGTGTGTGTGTGCGATGTCTGTGTGTGTGTGTGTGTCTGTCTGTGTCTGTCTGTCTGTCTGTCTGTCTGTCTGTCTGTCTGTCTGTCTGTCTGTTGTGTGTGTGTGTGTCTGTCTGTCTGTCTGTGTGTGTGTGTGTGTGTGTGTGTGTGTGTGTGTGTGTGTGTGTGTCTGTCTGTCTGTCTGTCTGTGTGTGTGTGTGTGTGTGTGTGTGTGTCTGTCTGAGTGATTGTTTGTGTGTGATTCTGTGTGTGTGTGTGTGTCTGTCTGTCTGTCTGTCTGTCTGTGTGTGTGTGTGTGTGTGTCTGTCTGTCTGTCTGTCTGTGTGTGTGTGTGTGTGTGTGTCTGTCTGTCTGTCTGAGTGATTGTGTGTGTGCGATTCTGTGTGTGTGTGTGTGTGTGTGTTGTGATTCTCTGTGAAGTTCCCTTCATCTTTTGTCTGTGACACCGTTTGTATAAAACTCATCTGCACGCTAAGAAGTCTAAAAGAATAATTTCTTTAAACAAAGGAGCTGTCGTCAGCTCCGTTCGTCCGTTGTTATTTGTTTGTTTGTTTGGGAATAATTAGGCAAAATCTGGCCTCAGTTTGGTGCTGAGGTTGCGTGGGGGGGTGAGACTGATGACAAAGGCACTGCAGTAAATGCAATATGCAAATACTAACCACAGCCAAGACTGTGTGTGTACAGTGTGTGTGGAGAGCAGCTGTGTGTGTGTGTGTGTGTGTAGAGCTGTTAAATGAAATCATGAATAAATACTGTTTTCATTTTTAAATGAAGCAATACATTACGAAATAATTCAATAACTGACATATTATTTCGTCAGTCTTTATTCACATTCTTACATCATTCTCAGTATTGGATTTGTTGCAGCTTCATATATTATATAGTTCTATAAATGATGAAATAACTTTTTTATTTTTCTAAATAAATTTAGTTCAGAAGTTAGTGAATTATTGATTTCAGCAATTCTTACACCAAGTAATCCGACTGAAAGAAGAGCTCTTGACCGAGTGCCTTGGAGCAAGGCAGTGTGCTCCAGTCATCCCCAGCTACCACCTGGGGATCGCCGATACCATTAGTACTAGTGAAAGGGGAACTATGCCGTTTCTTTACCTTGACTGAACATCTTGGGAGTCCTTGGAATGGTTATGTGACTTGTTTGGGGTCTAATGGTGGCCGTCTCCCTCCCCTAGCGCCTGTGAGCAGAAGGAACAGCCTTTTCATGCAATTTTTCACTAAAACCAAATTATTTACAATAGTTTTAGACGTATTTTTGGAATTCATGGTCAATAAATCTCCATTTCTAGAAGATTACCTGATTTTGAAATGATGAATGATTTCGACTAGTGTGTGTGTGTATGTGTTTGTATGTGTGTGTGTGTGTGTCTGTGTGTGTCTGTGTGTCTGTCTGTGTGTGTCTGTGTGTCTCTGTCTGTGTGTGTCTGTGTGTCTGTCTGTGTGTGTGCGTGTGTCTGTGTGTGTGTGTGTGTGTGTGTGTGTGTGTGTGTGTGTGTCTGTGTGTGTGTGTCTGTGTGTCTGTCTGTGTGTGTCTGTGTGTCTCTGTCTGTGTGTGTGCGTGTGTCTGTGTGTGTCGTGTGTGTGTGTGTGTGTGTGTGTGTGTGTGTGTGTGTGTGTGTGAGGAACGTATGTTGATGGAGAACCACAGACACGTGTGGATGGGAAAGTTTAGTCAGGTTTTTGCTATGAAATTGAAATTGAATACCCACAATTCAATTAAAGTAGTAATCGAGCACTTGAAATTGTACTTAATTTTTTGAGTAATTTGGTTAAAAAGAAACCCATGTTTCTGATATAGAAGTTTTAATTTGACCCGAGGATATGAGAGGGTTAACTTCATGTAATATTGTATGTAGCGTTTTCTTTTGCACGGTGTACATGTTTCACCAAAACAAGTTCCTTGCCGAGACCATTTAGCAGAGCCCCCGTTGTGATTGGTTTAAAGAAATGCAAAATAAGCCAGACCTTATTCCACAGGGCTGTGGTCTGGCGATGTGAGACTTTTACCAACTCACAACAAATCCTTAATCCTTGATCCTTTATATGGGTGGAGACTAGTGCTGGGCCATATGGAGAAAATCAAATATCATAATATTTTTGACCAAATACCTCCATATCGATACTGCAATGATATTGTAATTTTGACTATTGGTGCTTTCACAAAATATTAACACAATGAGATTTTAGATGAATAATCATCAGTAATGTGGATATAATGACTAAGTGGGTAAAGGTGAATAATAGAACAGTTACAGTCTGGTAAGTTCAGAAAAGGACATCACTTTACTGTAATACAGCCTTTAACACCAGGAAAAGACACTTATGTCATATTACGATATCCAAAATCTAAGACTATCTAGTCTCATATCACGATACCGATATAATATCCATATATTGCCCAGCTCTAGTGGAGAATATATGAATGAGATGTACATGCAGCATTTCATTATGAAACTGCAGTACGGTATTTGCTCGCACATTCTGGTCCGGCCCGTATATCAATTTAGGTTCACAATATATTTTTTGCCCACCTAGTTGTGCTCCAAACCAAAAACATAGGAAACTGTTCTTCAACTTGCAATTATGCAACACTTAAAGCTTAATTTGGTAAATTTGCCGACTTTGAGACTCAGAAATTCCCCCAGAAGAAGCAGAGAGTTTAATATTCGGGCTGAGAAAGAGCTTGTAGGGAGTCAGCTGGGTGGTAGCATACTGAGAAAATGTAATCATTGTTTTGCTCGATTTGCTAAATTCTAGGACGGCTTTGGAACTTTTTTTGCTGACTTTTTCAGAGCTTCATGTGGACCAAACTGTAAGAGAGAAGACTATATGAGACATGCAATCATTGAGTCAAAGATATTTTACTTTTTCGATGAAATAAAAGCATGTCGATGAACTACATGTCTGGCCCTTGGTGCTATTCTCTTTTCCCAGTGTGGCCCTCTGGGAAGTTGAGTTTGACACCCCTGCAGTACATACACTACATAGTACCCTCTCGCCTCTACTCGCCTTTTTTGGTTTTCCGTTCTGATAAATAGTCCCTGGTACCTGCTAACAGGAACTTTATTTAGTCTCACCTCCGTCCAGGCTCCCAGCGAGGTGGGGCGAGACCAAAAGGTGACGTGAACACCTGCAGACTCCTGATTGGAACATTTGCTCGCTTTTTAATGGAGAGGTTTACCTGCGACCATTAAGTCAGCTTTATGGCTTTGCCCTGTTGCTCATTCTCCTGGTCTGTGTGTTTGTTACTGTTCTGTCGAGGAGTTTCTGTTGTGTATGTGGTGTTTATGTTCTGCAGAGCAGGAACCTGCTGAAAATCTGTTTTACACTGAGTCAGGCCCGATTGTCTTTAATCTTTTCCTGTTTAATAAATAAAAAATGAAAAAAAATGGTCGGAGAGAATCACTAATCACTGCATCATCGTTGCTATAGAGACAGACCGGGTGTCCTGAACAAACCCCCCATTTTTAAATAGTTAAGCCAGCGGTGTTTTTTTGCTGCCTCTCACTTCTTTAGAAACTACATGTGTCTTCTGGCAAACAGACACACACTGAGAATCAGAAACACACACCAATGTGTCCCATCGATGCCTTACCTAGCTACTGCACATGCTCAGTAGCTCAGATGTAGATCATGTCAGCTAGCTCCATAGACAGTAAAAGAAAGGCTGTTTCTCCACCTTCAGGATTAGCTGGGAGACTTCTTCTAAACCAGGGAGCACATGGAAGTAGTTCTTTTGGAGATTAGGGTGAACTAGTGTGTGTTGTAGCAGGGCTTTGCCATTGAGAACGAGCTTCGGCTAGTGCCGTAGAAAGCCGTGCAGATGTTGACCAGCTCACCAGGAGACTGAAGGCAGGAATCATTCAGAAACCAGATCTCACTCAGAACACCATGGATGGGTTTTTCCATCTTGATTTTTCTTTTTCAATCCATCTCTGGTGACTTTTTCACCAAAGACACAAAAGAACACCCCAAATCCCAGAAAAAGTGATTTTTTTTCATAATATGGGTACATTAAAGCTGCAGTAGGTAAGATTGTGAAGAGCCAGGACGTTGCCAACAGATTTGAACATCGACAACTTCTCAGTCCCTCAAGCCCCTCCCACACAACGGAGTTTGACAGAACTGCCGGCCGGCATGTCAGACAGACAACATGTTCAATAACTAAACACCAACACAACGTTAGCTTTACTCACCAACAGTAAAACGATGCTAACTAGCAGGCTACCGTACAGCATCATATCAGACCGACCACTGTGCTAACGTTACTATCATCCTCACCAACGTAGCTTTGTGGACTTTTGACTACTAATAACCAAGTGAAAGATAAATCATTCATGGTAATAATGTTACCTGTTGAGAGGAAATGTGGCTCTGCATCGTTCTTCAGATCTTTAAAATCCTGCAGCCACGCCACCTCTGAAAAGCCTCTCCATTATTCACGGAGTTTTGGGAAACTTTTCTGCAGCTCGTGCGCGGGGAGGGGGGAGGGGAGAACGCTGTATGTGCGTGTGCCTGAGCAGTGATTGACAGGCAGATAGACCACCCCTGTGGCCCTGATTGGAGAAAATCGACCGGGAGCGGTAGAATTTTGCCAATGGCACTACAGGCTGTAGGAGGTGCCAGAGGAGCTGTCTTTTTTTTTACATAATTCATGTAGTTCTACTGGATCATAGGGTCAGTTTCAGCAAATATGACAGAAAGTTAGTTTTATAAGACTTACCTACTGCATCTTTAATGAACACCCAAGACTCGATCCCCCGGTCTCTTGGGTGAAAGTCCTGTGTTTTAATTTTTTCTATTTTAAACACGCAGCCTATAGAAAATGGTAATTTGTAATTTGCACAGCTCTTGGAGTAGCCTAGATGTTCAATGTACATTTGTCATCTAACTGTTTTAACCCTGTTTGTTGTGTGTCTCTGTTGTTACTCTCGCAGCAATTTCTCTCTGCGTCCAAAACAGTGTTTTTCCTTAGGCAGACTAATAAAGATACTTTGACTTTGACCCATCCACCAACCTCCCTACGAGGTATTCCCCCCTTACTTACT
>CM046790.1:475000-492500 GCA_025617405.1 Perca schrenkii | reverse complement strand
CCCAATCATCGTCCACCTCCACTTATTGCCCGTGCACATCACAAAGTGGCACATTCATTTTTCCATGTCCTCGCAAAACATTGTAGACACATGGTGACTTTTGGGACTTCCAGTTGTGCAGCGCAGTGGCTACTTGGTTGTGGTTTGTTACATTTGTACCAAAATGGATATGATATGGATATATATCTCAATTAGCTGAATATTGTTAAATAAAAGATTTGATGGTGCGACACAGCTTATACGACAACTTCCACCAGTGTTGTTGTCAAGCTCTTCTAAACCAAGACCAAAGTGTATCAAGACCAAGTCAAGACCAAGACCAAGGTAGGGTGAGACTGAATCAAGACCAAGAGACCAGTGCGAGTCCGACACTGCATGCATGCCATGATGAAAAATGCTTCTCCATTTACCTCTTTTATTGCCATAAGTGTATCATGAGAAATGCCTTGATAAAATAATCAAATGGCTGAGTCGATTCCGAGACAAGACCTTCAAAAAGTGGTCTTCAGACCGGTCTCGAGACAAAGACCGATCTCGAGTACCACTACTAATTGACATGTAATGTAATGTAATACTACAACACTGACTTCCACCATTTTTGACTCCCCAGCTCTCTGTTCCTTTGAGGGTCAGCATGGTCAAAACAGTTTGCAAGTGGTCACTGACGCAAGTTGAAATGTCAAAGCTGATCAAACTTGAACTCTATGTGAAAGCACAGCACACATTTATTTTGCCTGTGTGTTCGAATCCACGGATTGCACTGGTTTTTTTAAATTATTTGATTTTTTAGATGCTAATGTTACTGAGCACTTACCCTGCTTTCACACTGGGTTGCTTTTTTTGTCCAAAACACATTTGGACTGTCCCCCACTGGTCTGCTTTCAGACTTTTTAACTATTGTTCTAATCTGCTGTCCACTGCAGTCAATCAATAAAAGGTAAACTTATCATAATTGCCAGGAAACAATAATGCAATGTTTTGACATTTGCAAAGAAAATGGAGAATAACTTATAAATTGGAGATACCATGCATGTGACCCTCTTCCAGTACCCTTCTTGGAGAAAACAAGTGGTGTAGTGTCATGTTGGGCTTGAAAGTTATTCTCTGTTTGCCACTAAAAATGTTTTAGTGAAACTTTCCAGTTTGACTGGAAACGTTCTGAGATAACGTCATTCTGGTCAACATGACATCATGACTTTGGTTGAGTTTAGGAAATGTGACGTGCGTCTTGATAACACGCCAATAATGGCATACCAATTGCCATTGTTCTGGTGGACTCAGTCGTGGCTTCTTGCTCTACTCCCTTCTTTAAAATCATTCATATTACCAAATGTGTGGAGAAATGCTGTGTAGTGTTTGGAACATACCAAACCTACACTTTTTTTTGGTAAAGTAACATTCAAGAACATTCAAGCTGCAGTTAAGCAGTTTGATCATGTTGGTTCATTTTACGGAGTGTCTATTTGCACCCCCGGTACGAATAGCCTCGGCCACACAGCTGAGCTATTTACACCCTGTGACGTAACAACAAAAAAACGTTTATTATATAAATATATTAGGAAAGTTTTGTCTCTAAAGTTTATAACAATTGAATTTCTAGCGGAAAATGTATACTACAGTTGCGCTTTCTGTCTTCAGTAAAAGCATACAACCGTTAGTTTGTTAGTTAGTACCTATTTTTTTGTATACAGTATGGTTACCTAGCAACCAAGGCTTGAAGAAACCAAATGGTAAACAGTTGTTCAACTTCCTGAAAGAACTGCTAGGTGTGTGGTTAGTACACTTACCTTTGGTATGGGAGGTAGGAGTTTGATTCTCCTGTGTGGTGATCTTATTTTTTAAATTTGGATTGGATAATTTTTTTTTTGATTTTTTTTTTTGCAGGGTGGTAGGGGAAGACTCATGAATATGCCTGCTCTGGTTGGGTTGGTTAGGTTTAGGCAAGAGGAGTGGGATTGGTTATGGTTAGGGTAAGAATGTCAGGGCGATAATATTCCAAAAAGGTGTAATACATGAGTAGTATGGATAACTGTGTGTAAATATATGCCAAGGTACTGTAAATGCACAGGGGTGCAAATAGCATACACTTCTAATTGTACCAGGGGTGCAAATAGCATACACCTCTAATTGTACCAGGGGTGCAAATAGCATACACCTCTAATTGTACCAGGGGTGCAAATAGCATACACTGCTAATTGTACCAGGGGTGCAAATAGCATACACTTCTAATTGTACCAGGGTACAAATAGCATACTGCTAATTGTACCAGGGTGCAAATAGCATACACTGCTAATTGTACCAGGGGTGCAAATAGCCTCACCCTTAATTTTAACTTACATGAAAGGAAAAACATGACTTTAAAGCAAAGTCGATAATCTGTATCTCCACACTCACACAGTTACATATTTACAGACACAGACTGTCTGATCCATGGCTGAGCAATAGGGGGTGAAGGTCAGCCGTGGTAATTAAATCAGGTCGCTGGCTTTTCCCATCACCATTTAGATTTGTCCTGGTAGTCTCACATCAAACAGGCCACCTTTTGCTCATTAGTTTGCTTGTCTGACCTCAAAGCCACCACATCTTAATTTTCAGCTCTATATGCAAATCATCTTACCATCCATCTTGTTGGAAATCATTTTGGCAAAGAGTGTCAGATAAATGACTACAACATGAAATGCAAAGATTGCATTAGAAAGTGATTTGTGTCTTTGCCTTTGGCAGATCATTGTTGTGTATGTCTCAAGGAAGTTTCATGTGGGGAGACACTGGAACATCAAGCAAAGAACTACCTATAAACTCTCACGCCATGCAGACAGTGTGCAGGAGGCCTTAGTTTCCTAAACTTAAGGAGACCTTACATGTAGAGGTGTCGGAAAATGCTCGTGCAAATCGTCGAGGTCAAAGGCTTGTATGTAGTTTTGTTATGAGGACTTGTTCAAGTTTTAAGACTCTGACTGTAGTTAGAAAAAGATGAAGTCAGTAAACCTTAAATGCACTTGGTATTTTATAAGTAGTTTTATCACACAGATTTCATTGGTATTTATTTTATTATATTTATAAAGGACATAATTAACATTTCCATAAAGGTGCCAGTGTTAGCCAGCTGGCTAATTTTCAACTGTAGTCCTTTGGCCAGATGATTTGAGACCAGAGCAACAGGAAACAGCAAGACATTAGTACAGATTAAAAGGTAGAAGACAGAAGTCAATACACATGCTAACTTCAAACTGTTAATATAGTACAGATGGATCATTGCTCCCTTTCTCCCTTTCTCTTGCTCTTAACTCTAAAGCCACATTTCTCTGCTCAGTTCACCAAATCTCAGTGATAATACAGGAAAACGACTCATAGTGTGGTGTATTTAGTAGCGATGCTGTGATGTTGTATGAAGAGGAATCCACTGACACTGTTCTTGATTATAAAAGTTTATTTACATCAAAGAATTCAGCATCAATTTACAAGCTTCTGCAGGAGCTCGGATTCCCAATTCTCAAAATGGTCACTCTGTCTGTCTTTCTTTGTTTGAAGACCGTATATATCTATAATTTTGTATCATAGATGGGGGTGGGAACAATAGTTTGACCAATAGTATTGGCGCATGTCCAATTTTTGTTTTGGGGATGAGGCCCCATGGGTAACGCTTTGCAGATGTTTCCTGTGAAGGTTTCCTGTGAAAGTGTCGTAAAGTTCATTTGGATCTTCATGCCAAATCTTAAATACAAGTTATATAGATAGTTACAGATAGATTAGATACAGATACTTCAATAGGCTGCAGGGACTTGAAGTGGCATCACTCAGTTGGCTCTGCACTGATCTGTCAGAGAGAGGTGACAGCTAGGAGGGAGCAGATAAAAACAGGGCTATAGAGCGAGACCAACACACTGAAAGATATTTAAAAAAGGCCAGAGAGACGGGGCTACAGATATAATGCACTAGCCTGAGAGCAGAACGTTTCTTCTTTTCTACACTGATTTTGAAAATGTCAAGTCAACTTACACAATATGTCAAAAAGTCTACGAGAGTTCAATATGAGAAAAAAGAAAAGAAAAAACCAAGCCAAACATTTATTCAACAATGTGTGTGTGTGGGTTTGTCTTATCATTTCCAGTCTTACTGGAGTTCCTTGAGTCATAGTGTTGATGTGTGTGATTTTCGAATGTGGATTTGTGTGTGCTGTGAGGGCTGTTGTGTGTGTGTGTGTGTGTGTGTGTGTGTGTCAGCCCAGCCTGCAGTCTTGCTCGCGGGCTTCCAGCTCGACTCTTCAGTTATGCATTGAGCCAAGAACCCGTGTGTGTGTGTGTGTGTGTGTGTGTGTGTGTGTGTGTGTGTGTGTGCGCGTTTCATGGATCTGAGTTTATCCTTTTGCCACAGCTGTTCCCTCAAGCAATAATTATGTATTCATGTGTGTTTGCGTGTGAGTGTGTGTGTGTGTGTGTGTGTTTGAGTGTGTGTGTGTGTGTGTGTGTGTGTGTGTCAGAGGGAGTGGAAATGAGGGTTTAACATAATTTCAAGTAGTAGCATAGTAGAGCTGTGTGTGTGTGTGTGTGTGTGTGTGTGTGTGTGTGTGTGTGTGTGTGTGTGTGTGTGTGTGAGAGTGAGTGAAAGTTGAATGTTTGATATGAATATATATGCATTATTTCACATGCACACTTGAGCTTCCAGCATGACCTTATTTCACTGCAAATGTACGTTAATTATTGAGAAAAACACTGAAAACTAAGTATCTAGATTCATCAAATGTTACCATGAAACTGTCACATCACATTCAGGTGGTTTAGGATCAAGGTTATAATTAGGTTTAGGTTTGGGATAGAGGCTGGGAAATGTACACTTCATGGTCCAAACCATGCGGACTAGTGTTGACAAACTGACCGAAGACCGAAGCAGGTTAATTAATCCGAGTCGTGTCACTGAACCGGGAGAATCGAGTGAATGAACCGACTCACTCCTTTTTTTTTTACCTGATTCGTGCCGTTGTGTGTAGCTGGTATTCTTCCGCTACTATGTTTGTAGTAATCTAGCTCATTAGCGCCTCCACTGGAGTGGTGATGGAAGTTTCCCACCAGATTTTGGAACCTCACAGCAGGGATTGGCTCCCATTCAGCCACGAGAGCATTAGTGACATCAGACACTGATGTTGTGTGATCAGCTCTGGCTCACAGTCTGTGTTCCAGTTCATCCCAAATGTGTTGGACAGGGTTGAGGTCAGGGGCTCTGTGTAGTCCAGTCATGTTCTTCCACACCAAACAAAAACCATAGCTTCATGGACCTGGTTTTATGCACGGGAGCATTGTCATGATGAAACAAGATAAGGCCAAAACACAACGTTTTCCTACTTTTGTTCACTATTCACTGCAGCATTAAGACGAACCGTGATGAGGATTATATAAAATCCTAAAAAGCAACTCTGGTTGTGTGCAAAAGTATGTGGACCCCCCCATCCTTTAGATACATACTGTCCATAGTGTGTGTGGCAAGTAGACAAGTACAAATATATGTGTGTTTGAGAGAGACAGGGGGAGAAATATTCGTAATTGCCAGTCTACTTGAAGGTCAAATATTCAAGACATATTATTTCAACAAACACCATGACAACCACTGAAAACAAATTACCCTGTGACTCTGAATTAGTCTATCCCTCTCTCTTTCTCTCTCTCTCATTTTCTTTAAGAAAATTGTTTTCCTTGTTGTAGTGCGTTTGTCCAGGTCTGTCTCGTTATCTGTGCCAAACACATTGACTCCCTGTTTCCTTCTCTGTCTGTCTGTCTGTCTCTCTTTCTCTCTCTCTCTCTTTCTCTTTCTCTTTCCCACACACACACTGAACAGGGTGAACAGAGGCTCAGATCAGTCCTCCTCTGTACTGTTGCTCTGAATGGGCAACATGTGACACGTTTTCCTTTCACACACAACACTGATGAGGTGAATCCAAGTGAAAGCTGCTCCAGCTCAACATGCAACCGGCTGACCTCGTCCTGCTGTACCAGGTTGCAAAACCCTGGTCATCTTTTATCTTGAACCAGTATATGGGAACAATCAGAAGAACTCTGAAGGCGACAGACTCAGTAACATCTTTAGTAACATGTCAATGTGTCTGTCCATGCAATCCTACATTTTGGGCCCCATGTGGATGGCCATTTCCGACCCTCGCACACATTTTACGCATACTGATTACTTTATGCCTGTTGCGGCTACGTGGATGTTGAAAATGTCAATTGCATTTAGGTGCATTAGTCTTGACTATCTTCAGTGGGACAAAACCTCTGTGAATTGTAGAAAAGTTCAAGCGAATGGCCATTAAATAAACAAGCTATGTGATCTATTTGTACATAATTTGATTTTGCTTGGTTTGCTGGGTTGCTTTATATTGTTATTAGGCTGGTTGCTTGCATGTAGGATGCTGGTTTGTGTCTTTGAGGTGATCCGTGGCTGTGTGACAGGGAGCATTTGTTTGCAGTAGACACAAACAAAGAACAGCCTGATATGTTATGATCCACTAAAGTTTGGCACAGTTTTGGAGCTACTACGGGACTCAGGATGTAGAAGCAGGGATGCGAGTGGGGCTGTTTTGGTGTGCGCCGTTCAATTGACACAGAGCTGGGAGGGATGATTGAGTGAGATTCAATTCTTCTTTGTTTGGGAGGGGAGAAGGAGAAACACCTGTGGGAGATCTGCACTTCACTGATAATGGCACTTTTCTAGTTTCACTCTAGATCACTTATAACACGTGCCAAACTCAAGGCCCGTGTATCAATTTGGGTTCACAATCAATTTGGGCCCGCCTAGTTTTGCGGCAAACCAAAAACACTTTTAAAAAGGCAATTATGTGACATTCAAAGCAGAATTTGGCAGATTTGCCGACTCTGAGACTCCTAGAAGCAGAGAGAGTTTTAATATTCAGGCTGAGAAACAAAAAGTAATCATTGTTTTGCTTGATTTTGCTAAATTCTACGATGGCTAAGGAACTGTTTTGATGACTTTTGTAGGGCTTCATGTCAACAAAAATGTCGGAAAAAGCAACAAATTTACAAAAAAGGTGACAAATATCTGAAAAAGCCAAAAAAAGTAGAAACAAAAACAACAAAAATGAGGAGAAAAGCTACCAAAATGTTAAAAAAAGTGAGATGCAGTAATAAAAGCACGTCAATAATCTCTCCATGTCTGGCCCTCGGTGGGATTCTCTTTTTCCAGTGTGGCCTTCTGGGAAAGTGAGTTTGACCCCCCTGACTTAAAGTAAGTATGCCCCTCTAGTGTCACTTTCCAGGCCTATATTCATTTCATATTCCAAATTAATTTCTTTCTGTCTGTCACTTGTATGAGGCTTGTTTTTTTAGTGTTAGGCCAGGTCTCCCTTATAAGGAAAGAAAAATGTTATCTCTCTTTACTGCAATCCTCTGGGGATGTGGAGCAGAACAATCCTATCGTTTTAAAGGTCAGCGCTGTATGCGATTATATAAGAGCCTTGTGGTATACTATCAGTGTTATTGGCTATGGGAAT
The DNA here is from genome assembly GCA_025617405.1 of Perca schrenkii. Lineage (NCBI taxonomy): Eukaryota > Metazoa > Chordata > Actinopteri > Perciformes > Percidae > Perca > Perca schrenkii. The sequence continues at coordinate 485,002 of CM046790.1, read as the reverse complement.
ACTGACTGTAAGCCCCCAATGGTTCTGTCTATCACAGTATTACCACCTTGTCTTGTACACACAGTTCATGGAATTGACTAATCCCAAAGCTGCTGCTGCTCGTCTCTTCTGTTTATTATTATGAAGTGTTTCTCCCGACCAGCTCCTCTGAGGTGGAATGACCTTCTCTCGTTGAGGATGTAGTCACTCTAATCATCTTCCAGTCTGAAAAGTCCCCTTTTTATGATGTACTTCACATTATCCTCTCCCTGCTGAGCCAGAGCCATCAGCTCACCCTCACTGCTTTCTAAAATCCCCAATACAACCCCTATCTTTCTCAGCACTTCACTAAGGAACACGATGAGTATTTGGTTGGAGAATAATTTGGAATCAAAACATATTCTTGGTCATTTAGGGTACTTTTACAACTAAGTGGGTTGTTTAGTTTTAAACGAACTCTAGTGCGTTTACCAATTTGGTTCAGTTAATTTAGACTGGTGTGAAAGCTGTCAATCTTATGCTTGGTCCTAACCATAGGCGTCGATTTCGGTGGGGACAGTTGGTACGCGTACCTATCAGATTTCGTCATGAGTCATTTTGTACCCACCACTTTTTTTGGAAAACCTCAAGCTCAAAAAAAAAAGTTCATAGCATACAGTATCTCACAAAAGTGAGTACACCCCTCACATTTTAGTAAACATTTCATTATATGTCATGGTGAAGGGTATGTGATGATGTGGGGGGGGTATGGTGAAGGGTATGTGATGATGGGGGGGTATGGTGAAGGGTATGTGATGATGGGGGGGGTCTATTTTAATCCCAAAGGCCAAGGGAACTTTATCAGGATGCATAGTGTCCTGGATCCATGTAATAACTGGCCTTTCAAAATAAAAGTCTGCCTGCCTCTATGGGAATTTAACATAGGGGTGGACTGACTTTAGTTGCCAGCAGTTTAGACATTAATGGCTGTGTGTTGAGTTATTTTGAGGGGACAGCACATTTACACTGTTATACAAGCTGGACACTTAATACTTTACATTGTAGCTAAGTGTAATTTCTTCAGTGTTGTCCCATTAAAAGATATAATGAAATATTTACTAACATGTGAGGGGTGTACTCACTTTTGTGAGGTACTGTATATAATTCTTGAGCGATAGATACCAATAAATCCACAATAATCTCTACTATCCCCACAGGCCGTTCTGCTGCTGCGTTGGCCACACGCTTCTCTGTTCACAACGCTGCAACAACTGTAACACTGGGATACGTTCTCCTTTCGTAGCTCCTCTCTCTGAGTCTGATGGAATGTCACATTGTCAACATGGGACATGGATACATGAAGCAGAACATAGTGGGGAAAACTTAAAACTCTCTTCTTCATAAAACGTGTCGGACATCATCACATTTATGTATACATTTTTATTCTTTACATTAGTAAGCTACAGGACAGCATCTTTCAAAACATGACCTGCACGAAAGAGAAAAAACTAAATGAATGTGTCATTTTACCGAGCACTTCTGGAAATGCACTTCCGAATGCATCTCTATCCCCAGCACATTTCAAACTAAACTGACGCCCACGGTCCTAACCATAGTGACTTGACCCCCTGTAATGTCATTGGGAGATGCCTCTTCTTTATCTTTATATTCTTTCACTGCTTGTTTGACATTAGTAATGACATATGAGGTCAAACATAATGCTCATGATCAGTTATTCCATGTTGACACCTCCGGTTCAGTAATGTGCAGCATTACTTGCGCTCCATCTCCAGAGTTTGAATACAAATTCAGAATATTTTTTTGAATATTGTTATTGTTTATTGTAGTGTTGTGATATAGATTGCTTTCATGGTGAACTTGCTTTCCTTTGGCCCTCCTCCTCCACAGTAAGTGTGTTCCAGCATTTGCCTTTTGGCATTACGAAAGACCATAGTCATCAACTTGCTGCATGTGGAGGATTAAATATGAGAGTGATATTAGAATTCAGTTATCACTCTTTAGCAACCGCAAAAAGGCAAACGTTTTTTGACAAAGGGAGTCAAAGCTGCATTTCCCTGGAGCCCGAAAGTGAAGATTATTCTGGAGTGTAATATTGTAGCACAGCACTTGGTAACTGACATGAATCCAAACTAACGGCTTTGAATAACTCTAATTGGAATCAGCACTTCAATGCAAAACCCGTACAAATCAGTATAATTGATCTTGTGATGTAGAATCCAGGGAGGCCACTTTAAAATGCACACCTTTAAAATATTAAACCTGGCTTATAGCAGGCAGTATATGAAGAAGCAAAGAACACAGAGTTACATAAATTAGACATGCGCCTACTAAAGGAGCTCGATGGTGTATAATGGTAGGGTTCCACACACCGAAACACCTTGCGAATTTCGGCCAGCGAAAGTTTGCCTCGGGAGGCGTGGTCGCGAAAACAACACGCAAGACCGCAACATTTTTTTAAATGTCCCTGGTCAGAAGACAGGGCGGTAAAAATGCACAGCAGCAAACCATCGGTAAATTGTTAGCTCATAAATGCTCTGGTAACCTGGCTATGTAGCCTAGCTGCCTTGCTATGCTTACAATGAAATGCAATGTCCGAACATGCTAGCGGGTGACCTGTCGGCTAGCTGAATCATTTTGAGTGTTTAAACTATCTACAGTGGTCTATTTGGTGGTGTGTTTGCCCTGTTTAAGTTTGTGTGACATATAAACAATCCGTGTTGCTACAAGCGTCAATGTTCGCCAACAAAACATGTAATCAAACAAATGCACAAGTAGCCTAGCTAGCTAGCTACCTGGCTAGGCTACAATGAAATCCAATGTCCGAACATGCTAGTCGGCTAGCTGAAAAGTTTGAGTGTTTAAACTAAGATATACAGTGATCTATTTAGTGGTGTATGTGCCCTAATTAAGTTTGTGTGTCATATAAAGCACAATTCTTGTTGATAGTAGTACCGATGTTCGTGTAGAAACATTTTAATCACATCAAAATGTTCATGATACGGCGCTGATGACCTCCGCCATCTTGGTCAGACTTTTTTTGTAACTCCCGCTTCCAAACACAAACACACAGACCTGATTGGTTCTCGAGTGGTCCTCATTTGAATAAAGTTAAACTTTCGTCAACTTTATTTCGCTCCCCTCGGCGATTCGCTCTCATCTCGCCCAATCAGGGCGAATTATCGTCTCCATTCAACCTCAATGAGAGCAAAGCGAAATTTCGCTGTGTGGAAACCTACCGTAGAGCCCCCAACATCTCATTCCAGGCAGCGCTGCAACCGTTGACTTCAAGGCACCTAAACCTAAACCTAACAATAACCGTAACCATAACCATTGCCTAATCCTTGTGCCTTCCAGCACCTCATAAGGAGCAAGATTCCTGATTGGTCCATCTGAGCTTTCATTTTCTCAAAGGCAGAGCAGGATACCCAGGGCTCTGTTTACACCTATCACCATTTCTAGCCACTGGGGCATCATAAAGTGACATTTTCATGCCATGGGACCTTTAAATAACGTGCTGACCACCACGAAAAATACGACAAACGTGTCCATGTACACAAATCAATAGATTAAATAACGTGACCATTTCACGAACATAAGCTATATGCATATATGTTCTCTTTGTGCTGCAGCAACAGAATAAAGTAGGAAAACATGCATCGTTTTGTCAAATTAATCAGCAATGTTTGACTTCTGAATTGCTGTGTAGGAACCTTTGAAGTGAATGGCAGAATTGCAGTTTGCTTTGTTTAATTTGACAGGGAACACAAAGCTTCATTGTTGATTGACAATTTTTTGTTGTTGAATTCAGTCTCCTAGATTTTCAAATGTTTGAGATAAATTGTGTTAGTTTGCAAAAACAATAATTCCTTTCTGCCTCAAGATATTGTTTTAAAAAGTTTGACACAATAATGACCAAATGTCAACACATTACTTTCAATATTTAATCAGACATTAGAAATGAATTCATGTTCTGCTCATGTTGTGTCATGTTAATCTCAGTTCATGTGTGTTGCAGTTATAGCTTATTTCCAACGGTGCCTGAAGAGAGCATTTGTACCATCTGTATAATCTCAGTCCCCCCTGTGGTGTCATCTTTAATTGCTAATCCTATTTACACAGCCTGTATGATGTCATTTTGGTTTAATTAAACACAACAAGGAAATAAAGCTCAGTTGAGTGTGAAGCTGCTAGTTCTCTTCTCAAAGCAGGACTCAGAAGGTAGAAATGTTAATGGATGTGAATTGTTGAACTCAAGAGAGTTTATCTGAATGCTAACGCATACACACACACAGACAGACACAGATACACACACACATGCACACACAGACACACACACGCATGCACACACACACACGCACAAACACACACAGACACACACACACACACACACACACATACACACACAGAATACACGGAGACCACCACTATCTGTAGTGTGATTTTGGTCGATTTCATTGATCTGTGCTGGACAGAGCACAAGGTCTGCTTCAACTGGCAGGGTTTTGCTGATTGGCTCAAGGGCACCTCAGCAGCACGGACATGGAGGCCTGATTGGCTTTGGCCAGACTCAGAGCATCAGGTCAGGACATCCAGTGTAAAGGGTACACAAAGTGAGACAAAAGGTGCATTTAATCTCAGAATTAGAACACACAGAACACTGCTGGATAGAGAGACCAAAGTGTGCTGCCGGAATAATTACATTATACAATTTTACTGTTTTAATTACATTCATTGAATAAATTAATACAAAAATTACAAAAAAAGAAATTATATGAGGATTAATTACATTTGCATTTAAATTAAAGGCTATGTATAGATATGATTACCTGGGCCACATGGAATCTGCGGAAATTAAAATGAAAATAAAACAGTCCGCTAAATTTTGCTAAATAAATTCAATGCGTTTCCTTTTTATTTTCATGACTATTTACATTGTAGATTCTCTCTGAAGGCATCAAAACTATGAATGAACACATATGGAATTATGTACTTAACAAAAAAGTGTGAAAATACTGAAAACATGTCTTATATTTTAGATTCTTCAAAGTAGCCACCCTTTTTTGTTAAGTACATAATTCCATATGTGTTCATTCATAGTTTTGATGCCTTCAGTGAGAATCTACAATGTAAATAGTCATGAAAATAAAGAAACACATTGAATTTGTCCAAACTTTTGGTCTGTACTGTATATATACAGTGTATATATATATATATATATATATATATATATATATATATATATATATATATTTGGACAGTGGAGCACTTTGTGACTGGTGTCTGAGAAAGGTGCTATATAAATAAACGTTTTTCAAACAGTGGTTGAAAATCACTGGTCTAGAATACAGGGATTCTGGGTTGAGCTGTGGCTTTCCCATCAGCTTACTGGACCACTTCACAATTAGATTCAGATGGTTCCTATTTTTAAGAGACAAGTTCCCAAACCATAACACCAGGCAAAAAGACAAAACAGATTCAATAACCGCATGATAAAATAGGGTCACTGAGGTTCTGTCAATATGGAAGGAGGGCAGTGTTTCTCAGGCAAAATGGAAGTCTTGATGGTATTTGAGGATAGAAATATGACTATGATATGAAGCTTATCTGAGTAGAAAAGCTCAAATATGCATTAAAACCACCAAGTAGGTTCTCTGACTCATTTACAGTGCTTACAAGCTTCATCCTGTTTTATGCTAATGCATGCATGCATCATCAAACCATGAAGCCTGACAGGAGAAGACTTTTAAAGCTGATGTGCTTATAGAGAATAAGATCATTGGGCTCAGACATTTTGGAACACAGTCTGTTTTAGTGCAGAGAGGAAGTGTTCCTCTGTTGTTGCACCCAAGGCTGTTTTTTTTATGGAAATTGGTGCATTTTCATGTACTATTCTTTACAACGATGACAAGTAACACTAACATGTGTAAATGTTGTTTATTCCTACTATTCATACTGTGGCTTAGATTGCTCTTTGTGTTGCCTGTCATGTAAGGGTTAATGCCCTTCGAGGTGTCCACTTTCAGGTATTAATGGACTTCAGCGGAGGACCTGTGTGTGTGTGTGTGTGTGTGTGTGTCTGTGTGTCTGTCTGTGTGTGTGTCTGTGTGTTTGTGTGTGTATTTAACAAACCATATAAGTTTGTTCCTTCTCTTAGCAAATGACTGCTAAGTGCTCACACACACAGAAATTGATAACATTCACAAAAACATGAGTCACTAGTTCTCACACACACACACACACAAACACAGACCTTACCCTAACCTTAACCATCACCACTAAATGCCTAACCTTAACCCTTTCCCTCACCCTAACCATAACCTAATTCTATCCCCTAATCCTAAAACCAAGTCTTAACCCTCAAACAGCCCTTTAAACTTGGGGGGTCCAGCATTTTGGCCCCACAAAGCTGTCGGGACCCCACAAGTATACTGGACACACACACACACACACACACACACACACACACACACACACACACACACATACATTGGATTTGCTGCATCAACACTATTCTGTTGGCCACTAAATGTGGACCTCTGAAACAACCCCACACTCGGGTCCCTCGGGGCCGAGCTCAGTCACCGAGTTTGACCGTTGAGCTTTCAGATGGCTCTGTCACTGGGAAGGTCAGCTAGAACGGACCAGAGATCATCTAATCACACACATGCACGCACAGAAAGTTTCTTTACTGTAACCTCACTTTTTAACCTTTTAACTTTTTTTGGAAGTGCTGGTCTGAAAGCTCAAACAACAAGACAAACACACACCACACAGGTGGAGTCAGCAGTGCTAAATTATAAACATATCTTCTCTCGGGGAACCTAGACCCACTGCTGATATCTCTAATGAGAGAGAGAGAGAGAGAGAGAGAGAGAGAGAGAGATAAGCCAAGCACAGCATGGCCAAAGCAACCAGTTTCCGATTCGGTGTAGAAAGGCTCATAGAGATAGATGGGTTTGAATATTTAAATTGACGTGATTTATTCTGAGAAATCATTTGCAGTGAGTCAGTGCTGTTTCTGTCTCTCGAAGGCCTTCTGCATCGTTGTTGACAGACCGAGCAAACCACAAGTTGTCCCATCTCTCCTCTGCTGACTCATCTGTCAGACTTCACTCCCACATCGGTAGTTTAGGTGACTCATTTCTTAACTCTCAGCTTTCTGTAAATGGCAGCTTTACATCTGAATGCCACTGCTACCGGGTGCGGGGCTCTCCGTGTCCCGCTGGAGCTCCGACTGCAGGTCGAGGTCGGCAGCGAAGCTTTGTGGCAATAAGAGCGATGTTGCTCCGCTGGCCGATACCCACTGGTGACGGTCCGTCTGCGGCTGCAGGACCTGGAGCTCACCGCCAGTGTTTCAGTTTGACTGTTAAAAAGTGTTAATATAATTAAAAGGTATTTATTTAAAAGCAGGCTGGCTAACGCTAGCTTGCTATTCCACCAAGCTTCCATGCTACATAGCTAAATAAGCCGGACAGAGTTGACCCTCATCTGGCGATAGAAACCCTGCTTTCCCCGTTCTGTTGGCTCAGAGCTCCACAGCCTAAGTCCACAGGTACAGATTAGTTTTGCACCAAATGTATCGCAACAAGTGTTGCAAAAGTCGAGGCGCAGATTCTCCTCTTTGTGATGCGAGAGAGCGCATACAGGGACAGATTCGAGAGGTTGTAATCACTGATTTGTGGTTGTGATGGAAAATGAACCTGAGTAAAAAAAAAAAAGTACACGAGTAAAATATTTTTTCTACAAGTGCAAATTTCAATTTACAAGTTCAGATTTTTTTTACAAGCTCTCATGTTTTTTTCTTTTTGTGACTTCAAATTCAGATCACATGTGTGAATATTTTTTACAAGTGCAAATTTTATTTTACGAGTGCAAATTTTAATTTTACAAGTGCAAATTTTAACATACAAGTTCAATTTTTTTGTTCTTCAAGTTCTCACATTGTATTCTACAAGCTCTCACGTTTTGCACCATATTTACCTTCATACAACGAGGCCATTATGAAAGACGTTATGAGTGACTCATAGTACAGTAAGTACAGTATGGTAATCGCCTGGAGCTTTTCGGTGAAGAAAGTAGCACCGGTCTTCATCTGGTTGTTGGGTCCGTTGCCTAAACTCCTCCTGCTGTGTTCTGCAGTACTGCTCCACTCAACGTGCATCCTGTAGCAGCCAGGGCTACCTTTTTATTTAGCATTACTGTAAAGGCCGAGACACACCAGCCAGGCGGCCGACCGTCGGCAGTAAAGCCAGTCAGATGATCAGTCGGGTCCCCGAGGTCCAAAAAACTGCCCCGGGACACACTGAGGAGACACGACATGAGAAACGTAATATGTCTCCATAGCAGCAGGTGGTGCTACTCTGGATTGTTGCCCAAGAAATGATAACCGGCAGCTGATTGGACAAACGCGTCACATGGGTCAGTTTAAAAGATCTTCATCAGATTTTGAGAGACTCTAGTCACCTCATCCTGCTCCCCATGTCCTGATGAGTCCTGACTGCCCCCCCCTCCGACTGAACATGTCAGGTCGGCCAAAATGAATGCCGACGGCCCCCCCGACTGACGACGGCACGGGACACACCCAACAGACTCGAGTCACCGACCTCGCCAGACTGTCAGACGGCCGATTATCGGCCCGGTGTGTCCCGACCTTTAGCTTATCATCTCTGAGGAGTTAACAATCTTTTTCGATATTCAAACTCCTTGTGATTGTCATGTCAGCCACTCGTTCACAACCTGGGGGGTCTGTACCCCTCAAGGAGTTCCAAGAGAAATCTGAGAGCTATCGAGACCATTTACCCTCTCGCCAAAATGCAACCTAGGGTCTTTTTGTGAATGTACCCGAGTCAAACTTTCATTTAGAAGCCAGTCCCTCCAGAAAAACGTGATTATGCGATAGCACAATTCAACGCATAATCAGCCAAAATCCGCATATTTATGCCGGTATACATTGCCGATTTCCGTGCAAAATATGCAAAGCTCGCATGATTTCATAATCCCCGCATTTTTGTTGCAAAAAAAGTCCCATAATATATCTTAGCAAAATGCGTTTACTTCACACAAGAGCAGCCATCTTTTTTCTCTTTTTCATCAAACCACAGTTTTTGCAAGTTCCCACAATTTTTGCAATTTCATTGCATGAAATTGCATAAATATCCCACATATATTTTTTATGAAAACCTGCCGCATAATCAAATACTTTTGCCAGCAATAATCAAAAAAAACTCAGCGTTTTTCTGGAAGGACTGAAAAGCATATTTAGGACGGAAACGCCACTTTTAAGATTGCCCATGTTCTCGTTTTGGGTCAAATGGACATTTGAACGGGAGAGCAAGGGGCTCTACTATGATCGCATCAACATCTCTGTTTTTAAACCACTGAGAAGGCTCCAAACAACATGAGACTTTACTCCAAGTCTCACCAGGAGCTCTACACCTTAACTACACCAGTGACCAATAGATATACTATCACCAGGAGCTCTACACCTTAACTACACCAGTGACCAATAGATATACTATAACCAGGAGCTCTACACCTTAACTACACCAGTGACCAATAGATATACTATAACCAGGAGCTCTACACCTTAACTACACCAGTGACCAATAGATATACTATAACCAGGAGCTCTACACCTTAACTACACCAGTGACCAATAGATATACTATAACCAGGGGCTCTACACCTTAACTACACCAGTGACCAATAGATATACTATAACCAGGGGCTCTACACCTTAACTACACCAGTGACCAATAGATATACTATAACCAGGAGCTCTACACCTTAACTACACCAGTGACCAATAGATATACTATAACCAGGGGCTCTACACCTTAACTACACCAGTGACCAATAGATATACTATAACCAGGAGCTCTACACCTTAACTACACCAGTGACCAATAGATATACTATAACCAGGAGCTCTACACCTTAACTACACCAGTGACCAATAGATATACTATAACCAGGAGCTCTACACCTTAACTACACCAGTGACCAATAGATATACTATAACCA
>CM046790.1:467500-470000 GCA_025617405.1 Perca schrenkii | reverse complement strand
AGCAGCAGCAGCAGCAGCAGCTAGCAGCGCAGCAGCAGCAGCAGCAGCAGCAGCAGCAGCAGCAGCAGCGGCAGCAGCAGCAGCAGCAGCAGCAGCAGCAGCAGCTAGCAGCAGCAGCAGCAGCAGCAGCCAGCAGCAGCAGCAGCAGCCAGCAGCAGCAGCATAGCAGCAGCAGCAGCAGCAGCAGCAGCAGCAGCAGCAGCAGCAGCAGCAGCAGCAGCAGCAGCAGCATGCAGCAGCAGCAGCAGCAGCACCCAGCAGCAGCAGCAGCAGCAGCAGCAGCAGCTAGCAGCAGCCAGCAGCAGCTAGCAGCAGCAGCAGCCAGCAGCAGCAGCAGCAGCAGCTGCAGCAGCAGCAGCAGCAGCAGCAGCAGCCAGCAGCAGCTATCAGCAGCAGCAGCAGCAGCAGCAGCAGCAGCAGCCAAGCAGCAGCAGCAGCAGCAGCAGCAGCTAGCGCAAGCAGCAGCAGCAGCAGCAGCAGCAGCAGCAGCAGCAGCCAGCAGCAGCAGCAGCAGCAGCAGCAGCAGCAGCAGCAGCAGCAGCAGCAGCAGCAGCAGCAGCAGCAGCAGCAGCAGCAGCTGCTGCAGCAGCAGCACCAGCAGCAGCAGCAGCAGCACGCAGCAGCAGCAGCAGCAGCAGCAGCAGCAGCAGCCAGCAGCAGCAGCTGCTAGCAGCAGCAGCAGCCAGCAGCAGCAGCAGCAGCAGCATAGCAGCAGCAGCAGCAGCAGCAGCAGCAGCAGCAGCAGCTGCAGCCAGCAGCAGCAGCAGCAGCAGCAGCAGCAGCAGCAGCAGCAGCAGCAGCCAGCAGCAGCAGCAGCAGCAGCAGCAGCAGCCAGCAGCAGCAGCAGCAGCAGCAGCAGCAGCAGCAGCAGCAGCAGCAGCAGCCAGCAGCAGCAGCAGCCAGCAGCAGCAGCAGCAGCAGCAGCAGCAGCAGCAGCAGCAGCAGCAGCAGCAGCAGCAGCAGCAGCAGCAGCAGCAGCAGCCAGCAGCAGCAGCAGCAGCAGCAGCAGCAGCAGCGCAGCCAGCAGCAGCAGCAGCAGCAGCAGCAGCAGCAGCAGCAGCAGCAGCAACGCAGCAGCAGCAGCGCAGCAGCAGCCGAGCAGCAGCAGCAGCAGCAGCAGCAGCAGCAGCAGCAGCGTTGCAGCAGTGCAGCAGCAGCAGCAGGCCAGCAGCAGCAGCAGCAGCAGCAGCAGCAGCAGCAGCAGCTAGCAGCCAGCAGCAGCAGCAGCAGCAGCTGTGAGCAGCAGCAGCAGCAGCAGCAGCAGCAGCAGCTACAGCCAGCAGCAGCAGCAGCAGCAGCAGGCATGCAGCAAGCAGCAGCAGCAGCAGCAGCAGCGCAGCAGCAGCAGCCCAGCAGCAGCAGCAGCTGCAGCAGCAGCAGCAGCAGCAGCAGCAGCAGCAGCAGCAGCAGCAGCAGCAGCAGCAGCAGCAAATGCAGCACCAGCAGCAGCAGCAGCAGCAGCAGCAGCAGCTAGCAGCAGCAGCAAGCAGCAGCAGAAGCAGCAGCAGCAGCAGCAGCAGCAGCAGCAGCAGCAGCAGCAGCAGCAGCAGCAGCAGCCAGCAGCAGCAGCAGCAGCCAGCAGCAGCAGCAGCAGCAAAGCAGCAGCAGCAGCAGCAGCAGCAGCAGCAGCAGCAGCAGCAGCAGCCAGCAGCAGCAGCAGAGTTAGCAGCAGCAGCAGCAGCCAGCAGCAGCAGCAGCAGCAGCAGCCAGCAGCAGCAGCAGAGCCAGCAGCAGCAGCAGCCAAGCAGCTGTTGCAGCAGCAGCAGCAGCAGCAGCAGCAGCAGCAGCTAGCAGCAGCAGCAGCAGCCAGCAGCAGCAGCAGCAGCAGCAGCAGCAGCAGCCGGTCAGCTAGCACCGCCAGCAGCAGCAGCAGCGCAGCAGCAGCAGCAGCTGCGCGTTGCCAGCAGCAGCAGCCAGCAGCGCAGCAGCGTTGCAGCGCCGCCAGCAGCAGCAGCAGCGAGCAAACCAGCAGCGTTGCAGCAGCAGCAGCGAGCAGCAGCAGCAGCAGCGCTGAGCAGGCAGCGTTGCCGCTGCCGAGCAGCAGCAGCAGCTGCAGCTGAGCAGCAGCAGCAGCAGCAGCAGCAGCAGCAGCAGCAGCGCAGCAGCAGCAGCAGCAGCCAGTTGCCACAGCAGCACAGCAGCAGCAGCACCGCTGCCGCCGCCGCTGGGCAGCAGCGCGTTAGCCAGCAGCAGCAGCGCCAGCTGCTGCCGAGCAGCAGCAGCTGCCAGCAGCAGCGTTGCCGCCGCGCAGCTGCAGCAGCTGCTGCCAGCCAGCTGCGGGTTGCAGCAGCCAGCAGCTGCTGCAGCAGCAGCAGCCAGCAGCAGCAGTTGCTAGCCCAACAGGCAGCAGAGCAGCAGCAGCAGCAGCAGCCAGCTGCAGAGCAGCAGCAGCAGCCAAAGCAGCAGCAGCAGCGCGTTGCCGCCGCGGCTGGGCCGCCAGCAGCAGCAGCAGCCAAGCAGCAGCAGCGGCAGCGCGTGCCGCCGCCAGCCAGCAGCAGCG